>VZTG01002336.1:35826-56714 GCA_013397845.1 Melanocharis versteri | reverse complement strand
TTCTGCCGCTGAACCCTCTCCCTCCCCTCAAAAGAGCCTTTTCTCTCCTTCCCGCGTTCTCGGGATGCCCAAATACTGCCGGGAGATCGTGGGGTTCCCCCAGTACCTGCGCGGCGCTGAGGGGGGAGGAGGTTGTTCGGGGATGCTGCGCTGTAACTTGTAATTAAAAGCGCTTCCCTTTGCACCTGCTCACGGTGCTGGTGGCAGGAGACGAATGTGTCTTTAGTTTTAAACACAGATTTCGGGTCAGACCATAACTAAATTTCAGCTGTTGCTGCCCTGGGTGGGCAGAGGCTCGTTCATCAAGTCTGGGGTGTGGTGGGGTTCAGGTGTGGGGAGAGATGTTCGGGGCACCTGAGGGAGTGAATGGTTTTCTCCGCAGCCTCAAGGCTTTAAAAGTACCGGATTGTTGGAGAGCAGAGGAAGAATGGCTCTAAAAACATGAGTTGCGGTTGGACAGATGGCTGGAGAATAAACAAGACAGTAAGATGGATGTAAATATTCCTCCATGAAGGAAAATTATTGCTTGCAAAAAAAGGTGAAAATTCAGTGAAGCTTTCATTCATTCGGCAGAGTATAAGCGTTCCCAGTGAGGGCAGGACTTGCTTGTGGCCAGCTTGTAAATCTGAGTTTGTGAGGAGTTTGATTTCCAGCTCTAAAGGGTGAAGTGTGTATGTTGATCTCCTGTGTCTGTAACTCCGTGTTGCCTGATTTGTCCCTAAATGTCTGATAATTTTTCTTCTGTAGAAAGAAAATATCTGATAGCTTTTCTTCTGCCTTCTGGAGGCATCAGAGTACATAGATGAGTTAGTCCTAGAGCTGAGATCCTCATGTTAAAACATGATGAGAGCCACAGCTATGTTGGCAGGTGAGAATTTCACTGGGTAGCTCTCTTAATATTTTTCAAGTCCTAATTGTGGCTGTAACCTCAAGTAATTTCCTATACAGTAGGTTTACACCCACTGAGATGTTTTTCTTACTGTCTTGCTTATGATCACATTTCATTTTTGGATGGCTTTCTGGTTTCTTTTTCCTTAGAACCAATAGAAGAGGCTCTGCTGGAAAGATACGGATTTCCTGAGGCTGGAACAGAGACCAGATGTTACACAAATCATGCGCTGTCTTATGACCAGGCAAAACGGGTGCCTAGATGGGTGATTGAACACATTTCAAAACAAAAGACGCTGGGTATGTAGGTGTTTATTTCCTTACATTTGTGATGCCCTGAGTGGGCTTTGCTGCTCTCACAAGGTGGACCCTGTAGAAGGCAGGGGAGAAAAACCCTAGAGTGATCTCTGGGAGGGAAGCTCAACTTACCTTTTTCTAACACGAACGGAGAGAAGATGAAACAATGAAAATTAACCTTTCCTTTCTTGATTTGGACCTGCAAAGTTGCTCGAGTGCATAAAAATGGCTCCTGCTTCCTTAGTAGTGGAGTTAGTTCTGAGGTCCAGTTTATGTCAGTGGAGTCAATGCCAGTGGTAGCCAGAGCTTTTAATGTACAGATCTTAGAGATTTGCTCAAAATGGGAGGAAAATGTCCATTTGTGAGATTAAAACTGAGCAAAGGGCATGAACAGTTGCAATTACTCAGAGCTAGATAGGGCATTACCTCCTCGCTGCAGCCATTATTTATTCTGATACAGTTCTCATACTCTCTCCCCTGTTCTTTATGCAAGACAGAGGCTCAGTGATTTTTTGCTGTTGGTGGTGAATGAAATATGAGTGGTATACAGTCATTGTAAATTAAGTTTATAGCATTAGTTCAGTTTTTATAAGGCAGATTATTAGTAATGGAGGTAACCCTATAATTGTAAAATGTTTTATGAAAGCAATAGCCATCTAAATATATCTTAATCACTGACTTCAAATTACCTTTCAAAATTAAAAGCATGATCTTGAAAACATTATGACCAACCCCTAAGTAGCATCATTGATCTCACTTCTTTCTGAGAAGAAAACAGTAATTTCAGGCTTACTTTTAAGTGGGCCTTAACGGCTGAATTGTTGAAATATTTTCCAAATAATCTGATACAACTAACCTGCAAGTCGAAATCAAGCATCTTGAGGCATTCAGTTCTGATTTATGTCTGTAGCTACTCGAATTGAGATTCGAGGCAGACCTGTCTTGTTTGGGGAAGGTTGAAAAGTCATGCAAATATATGCAAAAAACCATATATTTTATTGGTAAGTAAGACCTTAAATATTTGAAACACATGGCAGAGACAAATTAGCATTACATGTAAATGAGATGTACAGAATTCAGATTAATGCGTTGAGTCCTTAAGCGTGGGTTGTTTGGCAAGATATGACAGAATTAGATCTTTTTGTCTTGTGGTCATGATGGTTTCATGATAATCTGACCGTTTAGTATGTTATTCTTTAGGTGATGCAGATCGAAGGCACTGTAAATTCAGACCAGATCCCAACATCCCTCTGATGTTCAGTGCTGTCAATGAAGACTACCTTGGCAGTGGATGGTCACGGGGACACATGGCACCAGCAGGAGATAACAAATTTTCAACAGTAGGACTTTTTTCTCCCATCCTTTTAATTTATGTTTATCAGTTGGAAAGGGTCAAAAGACCCTTAGAAGTAACGTGCAATGCTCCTTTTGCAGTTTGTTTTGGGGTGGATCATGATGTCATTATTGATGCACAGAGCTGGATTTGGAGTTAAAAGGTCTATTCCTGACTGGGCAGCATAGGATGCTCTCACAGTCTGCTCCAGGCATCTAAATCAGGTGCACGCTCTGATGACATTCCTCTCTTCATTAAATCACACCTACATCAGCTTGTTTGGCAGAGATGATGTCTTGAACAGTGTGGTGTTAAGCAAGTCTTCTCAGCATGTCAAATTGTCTCCCTGTAAAATGAAGATGATAACCTTCACCAGGAAAACCCTGAAAGTCTTCAAAGCTCAGTTAAAGGGAGACAGGGACAGTGATGTCATTGTGGCCAACAGCTGCTGAGATATTTAAGGCTACATTGGGCAAAGCAAAGATGCTGTTAAGTACTGTTCTGTATTGACAAGGGGATTGCCTGGATGATTTAAAAGGCTTTTTCCTTTCTTGCAATGTGTATGAGGTAAATGAGACCCTTTTGCCATAGTTCTTTCAGTCTATAAAATGTCTTCACCTGCCATTTATTCAAGCTGTAAGAGAAGCATGCCTTAATGCCTTGGCTGACTTACAAAGCAGCCTTGAATTTATTGGATCCTCTTGTGAAATGTGCCTGATGCAGCAATTTGTTAATTAAGAAGCAGTTTGAATCTGTATTTTTTCCCAGGCAGAATAGTATTCAGTGGGGTGGAGTGACAGCACAGTGGCATGTGGTAAATGAAAGAATCAGTGGTTTTATTTCTCGGGAAGTGTCTTTGTTGTTATTTATTTGTGATATCTGGGGAATTTTTGCTGGTGAGCTCCCTGTGCATAGAGATCCTGGACTTGGCTTGAAATGCAGTAAGATGATGCAATCTTTCAAATACATGATTATAAAAACTGAATTTCACAATTTTATTAGTTGAGGTAGTGTTTGCTCATTATCCTAAAGAGTTCTGTCAGTCCCATCACTTTGCAGTAGTAGTATGTAAAAAATATTGACAAATACAGGACATATGAAAATTCTGGATTAGTGTCTTGGAATTTTTTCCTCTATTTCCCTGCATATCCCTAGTATTTTAGCACCAAGTCCTTCACCTCTGGAGGTACATGAGCTTCTGTTCAGAGATGTTTATGGCACTTTTACAAGATGAAATTAAGCAGATGTATCGATGTTTGACCATTATGGTCTCATAAATCATTTCATTCCCTGTACATTATTGATGAGTATATTTAATAAAACTTTCTCTTGTAAAGGAAAGGAAAAGTTAGCCATTAAGCAGTCAAATAAATGAAAAACATGTGTGGAAGTGTCCTTCCCATTCGAAATGGAAAATGACTAGTTGCTTTGAGAGACATTACCAAACTGACACTGGGTGACATAGCAATTCCTGTGCTTCTAGAATTGGACATTCTTGAGCTGTTTCTGCCAGAAAAAAAAAAAAAGTAGATAACTTTGCAAGGTTTCACCTCACTTATGCACCTCTTAATCCAAAATAATTTTGTAGCTGTTCTGACTTAGGTTTTATCTGATTTTCCATGTTAATAAATGTTGAAACTAAACTAGAAATGGGGTTCTGATCCAAAAACTGCTAAAGTATGTTCTCAGCTTGTAAATGTTTCACTGAAATAATACTATTTTCTTTCTCTTTGCAGAGAGCTATGGCTGAAACGTTTTATCTGTCTAACATCGTGCCTCAGAATTATGAAAATAATGCTGGATTTTGGAATAGGTGAGAAATCACTTGTAAGTAAACTAAGTGAAAAATACCAGACAGCAGCATGAATAAAAATTTATTTATTGTTAAAGGCTCTTCAGATCCAGGTATTTTAGAGCAGTTTATCTGTAGAGGTCATAGGAGCTTTCCCTGAAATGAAAGGAAGCTCAGTCCTCTCAGTGCAAGAACAGTATAATGACTGCTTTAGTTCTTTATTCAGTCAAACTGTCGAGGACATTTATTTAAAATAGACAAACTTATTTCTTCTGGCCGATGTGGGGTAAAAGTACCAGGCTTAACATGTCTGTCCTCAAGGAAGTTTCAGCAGAAGCAAAGAGAGGGTTTAGATCTTCCTCAAAGCAGCACTTGCAGTGAGAGTATTCCCACGTCTGTGTGTGGATGTTGGTTCCCTTTGAATCGGAGAACTGAGCGCTTCCCACTGAGCCGTCCCTACTTCAGGTCTGAGGTGTTCCTTCAGGTCCTGGCTCCCAAGAGCAGTCAGGCAGGATCTCTGTCACTTGTGAGTGCTGACTGGATTGACTTTGAGGTGGAGTGGTTGATAAATTTAAACTTGTAAGATTTTTATTCTTTCCTTCCTTTGAGCGGGGAATGTAGTAAAAGTAGCATTCATCCAGTGCTTCTTGCATAGGACTTACAGAATGTGAAGGCTCAGAAACAGGAGGGGAAAATGATAGATTTCTCAAGGTTCACTCAAGGGAAGGTCAGCAAAATTATGTACAGTGTTGTAATAAAAGTCCATCAAAAATGCATCATCATTTGTCTGCACACTGCTTTCCTGTTTTACAAGAATGTGTATAAAATCAGATGAGCCATTCAGTGAGGTTTTACTGTTTTATAGACAAATAAAATGCCATAACATTTTAAGAGGGTTTTTTTCTTATTTTAATAACTCAAGTGTTTGAGCATAAATTTTCCTTATACCAAAGCAAGGCATTTGTACCAATTCAAGGTAGGGAAACCCTCTTTATTTCCCTTAAGCAGGATCTCTGCCTAATCAGAAAATTGTGGGGAGTGTTTGAAAATTTCCTCTGGCACTATCAGCCCTGCAATTTGAGCAATTATTGCCACTTTTTCCCAACCCCAGCACACTGTTCCCAGAGTTTAAATGCATGAACAAGGCAGTGATGCTGCTTTTTTTGTCAGTCATTTCTTTAATAATAAATATTTTTAAGGATACCATATTACACGTGTGTTGTATCCTTTCCTAGCTTCAATATTCTCTTCCTTTCTCTTGTTTTAATTGCTTGCTTCTTGACTTGTCTTCTGAGGTGCAGGCAGACAGTGCAGCTTAGTCAGTATAAGTGTCTATTGTTTTCTAAAGTGGTGTTTGCCCTCCTGCACTCTGTTTTTGCTGCTTTCCCAGTTCCAGCTCTGGTAGTAGCCTGACTGTGGTGAGTCAGTTTCATTTGCCAGCCCAGTTAAAAACTGATTCTCGTTTTATTTTGCTTGGTTATGTTTCTGCCAGATTAGAGAATTGGGTCAGCTGATGAGTTCCAGAACCAACATAGAAAATGGATTAGGAGTGGTCAGCTGGAAGAGACAAGGGGAGCAGTAGGAAAGGGGAGAACAGGCATCCAGCAGGCTGTTAGATGGTAAACTGCTGGACTGGCTCTGTGGTGTGGTCTAACTGCACCTTAGTATTTCTCATTCTCTTCCAACTGATATTTAACTGTTTTCTGTCTTGTTTTGAGTGTGATTTCATGGTCGCTGTAATCTGACCTCTGTCCCTCCTGCCACTGAAAGCAGTTTGCTCCCTAGCTGCATTTATTCCCGTTCTTTCCAGGTGGTGTTTGTATTGCCCTGCCATGAGACAGCCTGAGGAGCTGGGCTGCTTGGAAGCAAAGCTGGTGACAGTAGGGGAAGAATCCACTTGTAGTCAGCCAGTGCTTTGGTGTGTCGCATGAAGAAAGGGCTCATTCTTGCTCATTCTCATTTGTGTGGCTCATTTTTGCTGATTTTACTCACTAACCCAGCACACAAAAATAAAAAGCCAAACTGGTTTTGTTAAGGGTTGTTGACAGATGAACAGTGCTCAAGTGGTCCAAGGGAGAGGTGTGGGGAACAGGAATGAGAGAAGGGGGTGAAACCTCCCCCTTTCAGAGGCAGCCAGATTAGCTGGGATAATCTGTGTGATACTCTGTCCATTTGTGTGAAGTGCAACTCTTACCTTTGTAGAAGACCAACGCTTGCTCACTGTATGTGATTTCTGTAACAGTTGAGGTTTTAGATCAAAGATGTGCTATAACCATAGAACTGTAGAATTATTTGGATTGGAAGGGACCTTAAATATCACCTAGTTCCAACCCCCCTGCCATGGGCAGGGACACTTTCCCCTAGATGAGATTGCTCAAAGCCCCATCCAATCTGGCCTTGTTAATCTTTTGTTTTATGTAAAATAGGTGTGGTCCAGAAACCTTCTTATTTGAAAAATATTATATGCTGTAAATTGAATCAATTAGTTTAAAAAGCAAAAATAATGCTAGTATTTCTGGAGTTAGTACTTTATTTTTGAACAGTTTTATGTCTATTAAAAAAAGGCAGAGTTAGTGGGAATGGCACACAGAAACTTTCCTCAGTATTTTGAACTGCAGAAAGAACTGTGTTGCAGGACTTTGATTCCTTGGGGAGAAACGTACAAATCCAGTAATATGATAAAACCTTTCAAAGTAAAAATGCCTCAGCGAGCTGTTTAGAACAATTCTATTTTACTAATCCCAAGTGACCATCAACAGTATATTTCTAGTGTCAAGTGTGGGAGTAAGTAGAGAACTCAGCTATTCAGACATGTGGTAAGGCTGCAGAAACCATTTTCAGATGTGTGCAGTAACACATGTCTATCTGTAAATAAATGAAACTTTTTTACAGAGGACAAGTGGGAAGCAGGACTTGGGCCTACATTTTACCTTCTTTGGCTTGTGAGTCTGGAAAAATGCTCCCTGTCAGTAGTTTACCCTTCCCTTCACAGTGTGTCTCAAAGATTAAATCTTCCCAGCTGACTTTTCCCTATCTGACAAATATGTTCCAGGATGGAAATGTATTGTCGGGAATTGACTGAGAGATTTGAAGATGTTTGGGTAGTTTCTGGACCTCTTACCTTGCCTCAAACAAATGGTGATGGAAAGAAGAGTGTTACTTATCAGGTATGTGTGTATGTTGCTGGGATAATAGTGCAGTAGTAATTATTTATTTAAAATTGATATCATAACTTGATAAAACTTGGGTATCTTAGTACAGGCAAAATGTATAAAATGTGCAATATTTGTTGGGAGAAGATCAGCAGAAATGTTACATCTTGCCTATACATGAAAAAGGATATTTTAAAAATAATTTGTTTATTTACAGAGATCTATTTGATGTCCACAGTCTGCAGTAGAGCTGTTTATCTAAGCAGAGAGTCAGTGGAGTTTGCTCATACACAGGCATCTATTCAATCAATTTCTTCATGTGCTTTAGAAAAAGTGCAACACAAAGGTAGTATGGGTCTCTCAAAACTCTCCGGGGTGCTGGAGTGGCAGTGCTCTGTTAATTTCACAGGCAGTTGTTTGCTGCTACACCACAGGCATTGCTTGGATGAGGCCTTGCAACTGAGATTCTGAGCATGCCAGAGTCACTTGGAAGACGTTGTTCTAGTGCAGTGTCAGTGGTACTGATAGTCCCTTTCTTTTAGCCCCCTATTTTTATTACCTGCTTAAAATACTCTGAAGATTTAGGATTGATCGTGCACAGTCTGTAGAAACCGTCACTGACAGACAGATGGGACAGGCTATGAAGTTGAGAGGTGAATTTATTATTGCTTACCCAGACTTAATCTTTGTAGGCTTGTGTTTAGACATCTGTAAGGTTTGAGCATAGTAAGTTACTCAAGGGAGTGTTACCTTCTGCCCCCACTGCAATGAGACATTATTGCTATTTGCAGTTGCAGTAGAAAGCTGGCATAATGCAAATAATAAATGCTGCATTTTGCACCTCTTGAAAAAACACTTTTCCTTGAAAATAAGTAGTTGGATCAACTACAGTTTCAGCTTGTGAGTGATTCAGCTTCCAACTAGTTCTCTGAGGAGCAATGAATGAGCTTGCCAAAACAATCCCCTATTTCAAAGGGATGTGAGAGACACAAAAGAGAGAGATGTTCAGCTTTCAGCACTGGCTTGTTTAGCAGTAAGACTTAGGCACTATTTCTCCTTTATAAATACACAGCTGATTTCCATTTGAATGAACTTGGAACTCAGTCATGATAGAATGTGATTTTTCCTGTTTGCTTTTACCTTTTTACTTCTTGAAAAAATGTCCCTTATGTCCCCAGCCACACATATCAAACCTTGACTGTCACAAAATCACAGCTTTGGGTTTGTTATTTTTGGAGGGAGTTATGCCTATGGAAGTGCAGTAGTAATAAGCTATCTTCATGTTTAGTGGCAGTTCCAAACTTCGGCTCTCACCACATCTTTGTGAGGGAGGTGCAGACTCTGCTCATTTTCAAGTGGATAGATAAGCCATGCTTAAGGGATATGACCAATGCCAGATGATGAATTAGTGGCAAAGCCAGGTTTAGATTGGCAGTTGAACTGTGCCACCCAAAGGTGCTCACTTCACCATTGCCATTCGTATTTCCAGGCCTTCCTTTGCCTTTCTTTTGTCTGCCAGTGCTGATGACTGTCAGATCCTTCCACAAAATGCTTAATTACCCAGTGCAATAGAAAACCATCCGTTTACTGAGCTTGTTTTGCACTGCTGTAGAAAGATTGAGGCAGCACACTGAGAATAGTCCAGTGCTTCCTGGTGACAGCATGAAATATGTCCAAAAGCTCATAGCTGGGAGCAGGAGGGAGATGTTCCCTCTCAACAATCTTCAGCTGAGCATTTGGCTTCCTGTCACTCAGAACTGTACAGAGCTCTCCAGGCTTGCACACAGCTTGTTGGGATTTGCTTCCTTGTAGCTGTCAGGATATTGCATTTATTTTTCATCCTTAAAAATAAATATTCGTCTTACATAGCAAAGAATTTAAAATCCTGAGCTGACTTGAACATTTTATAAGTGGAATTATTTCCAGGAAGAAGTTAAATCATCTATCAACGGCTTCAGTTTAATCTTGCTCATCTTTTTCTCGTTCTTCTCTAGAGAAAGTGTTTACTTAGAAGAGGAAGATTGCATTTTCTGAAAAATGATTGTCATTCTCAGTCTTGGTTTTGAAATGTAAATTTTAGTATTCCACAGGTAAAAATCAGAGCAGACATTGTATCTTACTGGCTTTATTCAAAATAACTTGATACCTGGATACAGTGGTGAAGTAACAGTGGCACAAAATGCCTGTGCTGCTGTGATTGTCATCTCGTTCACTTCTTGTCTTTTGTCTTCATCATCTTTGGGTTTGATGACAACACAGATCTTTTAGGAATGTTTTACCACTTTTGGTCTTACTATGAACTGAAGTTCAGTGTGGTATTGAAACGGGTGGAATGATGGTGTTCATGTTTGTGTGTCACCACTTGTTCACATTCATAAATCTTTTTACTCAGCTTCCTACAGTGACATTCATTATGTAAATTAATTTTTATTTAAGTACAGATAATGCTGTCTCCAGGTGGGAAAAATAAAATAATGATTTTGTGGGGTTTTTGTTTGTTTGTTTGTTTAAAATATTAAATTGTTTGATTTGGGTCCTCTAAATAAATACAGGCTAAGAATGCTGGGTTTTTTTTTTTTATTTTGAAATCTCTTCGTCGCTTCAGTTTTTGTGCTTTGCATTGCAGTTATACTTCAAGGAGACTTCAGAGTAGAATGGTGTGTTGGGATTTTTGTTTGGGGTTTTTTTTCTTTTATCAACACATGCACTTAGAGGAGGGAACACAACCTGTCAAAACACTGGAGAGAAGTTCTTTTCAAACAGGCGCCTTGGATATAATTGCAGTCATTGCCATTGATTTTGGTAGTCTGGGATTCTGCCCCTAAAGGAAGAACACTAAGAATTGTAAAGGGAAGGTATCTCTTAGCTGCCTTTCAGAGTGAACTCTGCTAAGTTCACACAAATTACTTCAAACTGAAAGGAGTTTTAGTCCTCATTGTTTGGGCATGAGAAGCTGATGTGAGAAGATGTCCTTTCCTTTGTCTGTGCTGTTCAAGGAGAAGTGCTGCAGTACACACGAGAGTGCTGAAGCTCACAACCTGTAATCTGGCAATGCCACTGTTAAGGCTCAGCTCCTCTCTAATGTTTTTGTTCTCTCAGACTAGAACTGTGAAAAGGAAAAAAAGAAAACACAGAAGTGCTACAGTGAATGTGTCTGCATTGATTTGTTTCAGATCCTCTCTTCAATCTAGTTTCCTTGTTTTTGGCCAAAGGAGTGGTGAGATATGTATCCATGGTTTTACATGCTGGTGTTTTTCTCATCAGACGTCCAAAAAGGTTATTTTTAGATCTCTATAGAGGAGAAACAGAGCATCGGTCATGGCTTTGTTCCCAGTTCCTGCTTGGGCTCTGGTACCGTTTGCTCTTTAATTCCAGAAAGGGAATTAACTTTGAACTCCTCAGACGCCAGCATTGTTCTATCTGTTGGCTGAACTTGTGGTATCCTCAGATATGTTCTGTCATTTCATCTCTCTCCAGCAGAGATTTTTATTGCAAAGAGTAGATTGATGACCGTGCTTGGTATCTGAAAAACATATTTTGAGAATATATGTAGAATAGAATGCCAACAGGAAAAGTCTGTTCTGTGTCATTGGAGAGGCAGATGCAGGTTTTTCATCTTTGTCCAGATCAAATCAAAATGACATTGTCTTGTCTTATACATTACTGCTCTTCACTGACTGTCACTTCAGTGATTTTCCTCTGCCAGCAGATTTGGAGTTTGAAATACAAATTTTGCAATAATTAACTACATCATGCTCCGTGCTCCACCCTCCCCATTCCCAATGCCATCGTAGTGAATGCTAATTTAAGAAGGATCAGCTGTGGCTGGCAAATGAAAATACAGTTTAGATAACATTTTGTTTGTTGTTTGAAAAATACATTTGAATGTACTTTTTACTGATAAACGAGGTTCATACTGGAATCGTGTTTGCTGTTTAATTTTCTAAATTGAATGACCAGACTGGGCCAGAGAGGCACAATAACCATTCCAGAAGAAAGAGTTGTCATCTATGTCTGTGGGAAATAACTGGGAAACAAATTGCACCTCTCAAATACAAGATGGTGCGTTATGGTTTTGCCCAGTTTACTTTCAGAACTGGTAGAGGCTGTCTCCTACTAAGATACTATAGGGGAAGGAAGGCTTATTAAAGGAGGAGATGAAGCTGGGAGCTGTTCCTTGTTTGTTGGCTGCTCCGAGTGGTCCCAAGGCTGCAGAGGTAACTACTGGATTTAGGTCCATTATAGATGTCCCATAAACTTTGTTCAAAGGGCTCAATCTTAGATCTGCTGGTGTAAACCACCAGAGCTCTGTCAGCCCAGAATTTTAGATGTGAAGTACTGTCACTGCTCACGGCAGTAAGGAGCCAAGAACCATGCCAAGCAGTGTAGAAAGCAGAAGTGTCACAGACTTTATTTTGATTCTAACTTTTATAGAGAGATATATACATAATAGTGATCGGACAGTGTCGTCCCACCCCCCAGGGTGATTGGCTGAAGCCTTACAGCTCCAGTTAGCAAAACATAAGATTAGAAAGAGAGTAAAAATGTTCCAGTTTATCTTTGTTTTCCTACATGGTTCGTGAGAAGGAGGAAATTCTTAGGACTGCACGTCCACACAGTACGAATGAATGGAGTAGACACTGGGTTAAGATGGGAGGAGAAGAGACACTGAAGGTGCAGGGTAAATTAGTTGGGATTGCTTTTATTTAGCACTGTACCCATCCTGAAGGTTATGCTGTTATAGGAAGAGGGGTGTTAAGGACTGTGGTGGATTCATTTTTAAGTGACCTAAGTGGATTCTGTGGGAGCAGCAGTCTGTCATCGTCAGAGTTTATTACATACATAATATGTATACACACCCTCTTTATTGAAGAAAAATGAAAAGGGGTTAGGGTGTCTGTCTTTTAATGCCATATCTGTATTCAGGAACAGCTTTTTTTTTTTACTATCTCTTATTTTTTTTCCTTCCCTTTTTAGGATTACCAAATGATTTGGCAATAGCAATCAGACCAGCCATAACAAATTAAATTTTCCTGAAGTACATACATTTGCATTTTGGAGTGCTTGGCTGTGCAGATTGTTACTATGATTTTTGTCTGTAGTGTTTTCTGGTTTGTGTATTGCTAGGTCTGCCTTCACACCCCTCAGTTCTTCTCAGTGCCATCTGACAGAGCTCTCTCAAATATTGGGGGAAAACTCTCTCAGCAGAATCAGTGCTGCCTAACAAACCCAGAAGGAACTTGAGTGAAGGCAGTTAATGCTGTCACAATGATCGAGTAAATAAAGTTACACTGATAGTAAATGGAATGTTTTGTACTGCCAGAAAGTCTGTTTCTATACAGAATTCAGTATCAAATTACAATAAAGCTCTAGGTTGTCAAATGTGGGATCACATCAGCAGGAATGATGCTATATCTACAGTGAAAGATCTGATAGACCTGGTCAGTGTCATGCCTGGGGGACAGGAATGATTCCTTGAATTCTGTCCACCAAGAAATGTGATGGAAATGTTAATTTTGCTGCCATCAGGTGGAGGGGGAAGGACTCTGTCACAGGGAACTGAGTGTGCTTCTTTTCAGACAGTTCTGTTTGCAGTTCTGGCTCAGTTCTAAACTCGGGTTAGAACTTCACAGAGAGTGAAGAAACAGCTACTGGAGAGTCAAGGGAATTTCTGGAGCTGACATTTTTAAGTATTTGATGGTGGTACTGTCTGATGCAAGGACTCTTCAGTGTGTGCTGGTGGTTAAGGCATGATTGAGTGTGATTTCTGTTTGCCAGGTTCTGAGAGAATCACAGATAATTGACAATCCAGAGCTGGCTCTCACTGATGAAGGGCTCGTTTGTCCCTTTGCTAATTCTGTGCACGGTGGATTTTCAGTTTCTAGTCACTAGGTGGCAAAATACCACTTTTGGATTCACAAGCCCTTTCTTTTAAAAATGATCCGTGCCCTTGCAAGAGGAAGATAGGTTTTTTTGCAGTCTGGGAAGCTGTAACAAGTCCAGTGTAAAATGAAAATTTGGTAACACTGGTTTGTGTTTAAAATGCCCAGTAATAGTAACACTCTGTTTTCTTCTCATATAATCTCAACTGTTCTGCTATTATACTTCTTATATTCCTTTTCACTTGTTCATGGAGTTTTCTATCTCATAAACTTCAAACTGATATTTTTAGGGACTGCCTTCTATTTATCTGATTACCACCGTGAAGGTGGCCTTAGTTAATGGCAAATGCTTAAACTTACCCTAGATGCCAACAGCAAATGTCTTCATTATTTATTTTGATACTTAAGGACTCCATAGATATTATCCAGTTTGCTGCCTCTATTTTTAAAAACTGCAGTCAAGAACAGGATTTGGCCAAAACTGAGAGGATAGCCAAGCTTAAGACAAATCCTCATCCAGTGACTTGGCTGTGAGACTGAATTTATCAAAGATCTTTGAATTCTCTCTGGTTTAAGAAATGTTCTGCCCTTATCTATCCCTGTGAGCTCTTTAGGTTTCTGTTACAACTGCTTACCAACACATTTGTTGTTTTAGTGATATGTAAACATCTCTGAATGTCAGGAATTGCACACATTTTAATGGCCTGTCCTCATGACAGCTATCCACGTTTAATTGGGCTTTGAGAATAACAACAAATTCACACACACTTGTGGAATGTCAGCAACAATGTTAGTAATGATAGAAAAATAATAAACACGACTCTGAAAATGACATTGTGATAATGTTACATTAGGATATATCAGTTCAGTCAAAAAAACAATAATGAAAGAAATAGGTAGCTGCAAAAAGTTAGGGCAATGCACATTTTTACATTGAACTGATACAGACAGCAAAGCATGTGAAATTTCACATTGGTTTCCCAAATGATGATGGGAAAGAAATATATTTCATGCTATAAAAAGAAGGCTTTTAGCTTGAGTGCCTTTTTTTCTTCGTGTTATGAGCCTGTTGAAAATTCGGAAGATTAAGCAAAATTTTATAGCAATGGGAGAAAAATTTAGCGCAAAATGGAAATTTTCAAAGGAAATTTGGGCTGTGAAAGCATGTGGAGCAGCAGTGATTTCAACAGGCCATTGCTGTATTTTCTTGCTTGTATTGGAGCACAAAATTCCTTTTAGAATCACAGATACTCTTAAAAACTGCTGCTCTTCTCCAGCTGGGACAGAGAGCTGTTTCAGACCTTGATTTCTGAAAAATCATCTGCTGCCTGTGGATAGACAGGCACAAATCAAAGTCAACATCTGTGCATGGGTGATCTGGAACCATTTTCCATCCTGTTACAATAGGAGCATATGCTGTCTGCCTCTGTCAGGCAAAGCACTGAGATAAATGGGATGGTGCAGATCTGGAGAGTGATTGAGGCTGCTGAAGTTCGGGAGGAAAATCCTCTAGGTGGCAATAGGAAATGGAATTGTGGAGTTTGTTTTTCCTGCCTCTTGCTTCTATTCCAAACTTCACTTTTTCAGGGTCACACTTTACTTCTTTCCCTGGCAGTTGAGCTGGTGGGGGGGCAACTCTATGGAAACATTTATCTGCAGCTTCTCTATTTACTCGTGAAAAAGCAAAGTGTGGGATATTACAGGGAGTAATGATGCAGACACTTTGCCATGCTCCAGAACTGCATTTCCTTTTTTAACAGAAATCATTGGGTCACACTGCAGAAACTACTGGTGATGCATCCTGTGTATGGTTCACATAAGTGTTAAACTGAGAAAAAGACATTTATTCTTGGTCATACATATTTACTCTGTCAGAGAAATCAGGTGCTGCCCCTCCAATAGAATTAGCTGGAGATAGAGCTTTGACACCCTGTTTTGAGTAAGGAAAGGACACCTGTGGACTCTGGCAGTGTGGCAGGCTGAAGATAGTTTTAACCACTTTAGCAGTGAAGTTATTGCAGTAGTAGTTTGCTGCTGTTCAGAAAAATTGGTATGAAGCCTTTGCACTGCTTAAATTCTATTTAAAGTCTCAAAAGAGAGTTTACATGGCAGTGAAATGGTACATAAATTACATATCTGGCCATTGCATGTACGGAGTTGAATTTAGATCTACATTTCTCAAAAGGCCAGCCCTTCCTTCATTTTGAACTAGTCCTGTTTCTTCTCCTCTCTCTTCCTAGGTGCCCATACCATGCATAAATGTGCATTATTTTGCATAGAATATATATATTTGCATAACATTACATAAGTACCTGGTCTGTTTTCCCTTAACACCCACTTCAGGCATTCAGCATTTCCATCTCATACCTAACTGTTCTGCGTGCAGCTCTATTCATTCCCCAGCCTCTCTATCCACCCACTCAGCCCTCAGCCTCAATCCCCAGTTCCCTCAGCTCGCTCCACACGCGTTCACCTGTTTGTTTTCCATGTTATATGTACTCCCCTAATTGGAGATCCTCGTACAGCTCCATCTGTGTGCTCGCCCTTCCTCTGGTCTTTATGCACCAGAGCGAGGATGCCGGGATGTGGATGTGCGTGGGAGGTGTGGAGAAGGAGGGAGCCGAGCTGCGGAGGCTGTGGTACACATCCATGGATTTGTAGTGGCAAAAGTACACAGAGGCCTGGAAAAGGCCATACAGCACGGGAATGCTGCAGGTCAGGACATTGTTGACCGAGGGAGACGCTGAGCACTGGGGTTTAGCCTCACTGCTGCCTTCTCTCAGGAGGCTACAGACTCTTCCTCCTCTTCCTCACCTTCCTCCCTGCCCTAGGAATGTGCAGGAGGTGGGATTGCCGTGCAGGCTCTGCAAGCTCCCTGCTCCAGGGGAGAAAAGGAGCCCCAGCCCCCTGCCTTCAGCAGTGTCATCGCTGGGTGCCCTTGGGTGAATATGGGAACATGAACTCCTTACTCTCCCTCTCAGGGATTTTCTTGGCTCCCTCCCTCTCACCCCCAGTATTGTGCAGGTACTCCCCAGCTCGAGTGCCACTGATCTCAAATAGGTCAAAACTCCCAGCACCATTCAGTTTGTAATTCAGTGCTACCTCACCAGATACAACACTGTGTTGCTGCATTGGTTTTAGTACATTTTAGCATTACCTGTGCATCAGTCAGTTTTGATTATTTGTGGTGTTGTTCCTGGGGAGCTGTAGCTCTGGTTTCACATACACAGAATGCTGAATGCAAAGTGCTTTGACACTGAGGAGCTCTAATTTCCCTATCAACACGTCTGTCATCATTGAAAGGGAGAGGAGATTTGGCATAAGGCATTTATTCATTAACCAGTTTCAGTGACTGTTTGATGTCTAGGCAGAGTATTACTTGGGAGAAGGTTGGTGGCATAACCATGATAATTTTTATAAGAAAACAAAAACCAAATAATCCAACCCCCACCAAAAAACCCAAAACCCAACCCAACCAAACAAAAAAAACTCACAACAAAAACAAACAAACAAACCCATACAAACCCATACAAAACCCCACTCCCCAAAAAAGCCTAAACAATCAAAAAAGTTTAAGCTACAGCAAAACTATTAAATAGCCTAGTTTAGGGCAAGGGAGGGAAGTATTCTAGAGCACAGTAAAGAAATCTAAGAGCATGTGTTTTCCAGAAACAGGAGTAATGTTTCTACTATGTTACTGCAGAAAACATGGAAAAAATTTATCAGAGTTTTCCCTTTCTCTGGTTTTGGTCTAACCAGTAAGACTTTAAGACCCAACATTTAAAAAACTGGCAACAAAGGTAGAGGACACACTTGAAGCACTGAAAGAATTTGTAACTGAAATTTAATTAACTATTGGAATAGACCAACATGAACCTTGGTTCAGTAGCCACAGGCAAAATTTAATTTTAAAAATGCATTTTCATTTGCAGAAGGGCTGAATACTCAGAAAAAAAAAAGTGTACATAGGAAGTGTTTGTTATGTGATTGAGTTATGCTCAGTATATGAGTGGACAAGGCATGTCTGAACTGTTGACACTGGATTAGTTTGTAAAATACTTTCAATTAATGTGATAAATACCTGCTTTCCCTGAAGTGGTATTTTAACTGTATCTAACAAAAGCTGTCAAAAAAACCCCAAAGCAATCAGTCTTTGCTTTTGCAGGTGTTGCAAATCCTGGAAACAGCACCAAATTACTGGATTTTATATAGAAAATAAAATGCCTTTGTAGTTTTTGTAAGTGATCTGCATCTTCTTCTTCTGTTGCAATTAGAATAAGAGCACAGATATGAGAAGGGTACTTATAGAAGGGTTATGCAAAACTCAGGTTTGAGCCTGTTACACTCTCTTGACAGATTCAGTTCAGCAATAGTGAAGAAACAAAAAAGCCCAATTCAGTGCATGCATGAGCATAACTTTTTGAGTCCTGGAGGGATTACATTTGCCATCAATAGGTGTATTCCCTTGGAGTTATCCCTGGCACAGGGTGGGGTGCCTGCTGTGTACCTGTGAGAGTGAGATTTTAACAGTCCTGATCCTCCACTCCTGGGGCTCCACTTTAATCCCTGGATCCTGGTCTGAGGGACACAGGAGGAAACCCAACACGCACAAGCACTGAAGTTGGATTGTAGGGAATTTATGGAAGAAATAGGTGCATTTTCTTTGGATAGGCTTCTCTTCCAAGACGATACTGAGTGACTGAATGTACTTTATATCCAGATCCCCTCAAAAAATGCTTACTTAGGTAAAGTAGCTTTTAAATGCTACCTGGGTGTGGGTAATAGAGAGAGAAAAAAATAAGTGACAGTTGGTAAGTTAGAGTTGATTTGAAATGTATATTAAAACCTCCCTGATTTGGAACTATCAGGTCAGGAACTTATATTATATATTATAAAATAAGTTATTGTAGTTACAAAAAGGAGTGGGGCTCCAGAGAGAGGGAACATGAAGATGTGGTGCTTATGGACATGGCGTGGTGGTGGACTTGGCAATGCTGAGTTAATGATCGCATTTGATAATTTTAAAGGTCTTTTCCGACCAAACCAATTCTATGATTCTGTGGTCTGTACCTGTAACAGTCCTTTCCTTTTGGCAGGTAATTGGGAAGGCTGATGTGGCTGTACCATCCCACCTGTACAAGGTGATCCTCGCCCGGCGGAGCAGAACATCCTCAGAGCCCCTGGTCCTGGGGGCTTTCGTGGTGCCAAACGATCCCATCGGCTTCAGCCACCAGCTCACTGACTTCCAAGTCAGTGTTGAAGATCTGGAGAAAATGTCAGGTTTAGTTTTCTTCCCCCAGGTGGACAAGACCAAAGATGTTAAAAATATCTGTGAGGTGGATACCTGCAAACTGATGGGCTTCAAGGAATTCACGCTTTACATCACTGCCCGCAAAGTGCAGAGCGCCCGGACGCTGCGCCGGCTGGAGAAAGCCATGGCAGAGCTGCAGGAGGCAGGAATTGAGCCTGATGAGTATCTCCTAAAGCTTTACAAGAAGAAGGAGGAAGAACTGCTGCAGGAAAAGCCAGTAGCAGCTAGAGAGGGGAGAGCTGGCTGAGTATTCAGGAAGTTGTTTGGGTTTTTGGAAAGGGGAACTGAAGGCAAACACGAAGACAAGGGCTCCTCAAATCATCTTTTTTTGAGTTGTGAAAAATAATAAAGAAATATTTGGAAGCTGATGGGTTTGGAATAATGCTCATTCTTGTGTAACGTGATGCAAACACGTGGTTTGCTGTGCTACTTAGATATGGGAAGTGGAAATGACCCCTTTCTGGCCTGATCACTGG
Organism: Melanocharis versteri; assembly: GCA_013397845.1. Classification (NCBI taxonomy): domain Eukaryota; kingdom Metazoa; phylum Chordata; class Aves; order Passeriformes; family Melanocharitidae; genus Melanocharis; species Melanocharis versteri. The sequence continues at coordinate 37,583 of VZTG01002336.1, read as the reverse complement.
ACCTCCAGGAAAGGCTTTGTGCTATTTTCCACCTGGGATGTCAGACTTAGAGTTTGTGTGGAATCTCTTCTAGGAATATCACAAAAGTGGGCACTAGACACCTTGGGAGTACAACTGGAACATGTTTGAATGGAATTCCACCTGCAAATGTCTCTCACTGCAGTGCTGTGGAAGCAATTGTACTTTCTGGAATATTTTGAAAATTAAATTAATTAAGAAATATTTCATTTAACACTCTTATATTAGCGACTTGTAAGGCATAATCTGGTCTTCCCTTAGTTGTATTAACCAAAACTTTTCCTGATCTTGTGTGCCTTGGATACTTTAGCATGTCAGGAGCTCACAAGTGTTATCACTTGCAGCGAACTTATTCCATCATGTATAATTCTGTAATATTTTTATAAGAAAACCCCAATAGAACTAAAGTTTATACAAGTGCCTACCAGTGTAGTTTGGATTTTCACAAATTAATGTAAGCTTAATATTTCATTTTCACCACTAAGTTTGGATAAATGTGTTTTCTTGCATATTGTTTGATTTCAGAGGTGAGCACTGCTTGCTTTTTGGTTGTGGTAGCCACTGGCTTTTTTCCCAGCACCTGCCTTTGGACTATAAACTGTGCAACAAAACTTATATATGAAAGCAGCAGATTGACTGAAAATGCATTTCCTGTTCTTTTTCAGTGGCAACTGATGTTCCTCAGACTTACATCTGCTTGGAAGTTTTAATGAATTGTTTTTTCATTAGTTTTGTGCTTTATTTGGGTAACTTAGTATCCAGGACTTGTATCCTCTGACGTCTTACATCTGGAAAGAAAGAGTAAAATCTGGAAGTATTTAGAACTTCTTTTGATGTTGAGAATTGATAGACATTTCGAGTTTGTGCCATGAAAACACCTTCAGTGGTTTTCACATGAGAGAAGGGTCATGTAGTGCCTGGCTGAATGGGGCTGTTTCCATAAAGGATGAATCAGGAGCATTATTTGGATGCTGTGAATCATCAGCTGTGGGTTCTAAGAACTCTGTAGTTTCCTTCATCTCTGCTCAGGTGCAGTATCCCGAAGCAGATCACTCCATCAAGCAAGCCATGGTTCCCATGACACTTTCATGTTTGCCGAGAACATGTACTCAAAATCCAGAGATTTAAATCCAGAGAAATGTCGCTAGCTAAGGACATCGTGAAAGGCTACTGCTCACATGAATTAGAGAGAAATTGAGTGAAATCCTGACAAAATGTTTGTGCATTTTGATTTTAGCCCAGAATCGTGGTTGTAAATCCTATCAGATGTAACAACACCAGTAAATTGCAGAACAAGAAGCCAGAGTTTCCCTTTGCAGAATGTGGGAGATGTCGGGGGGGGTTGCCTGGAATAACAAAATGCCAAATTCTTCATGTGCCTCTTGGTGGTCAGTGAGGGCTTCACTGGAATCCGAGCAGCCTTTGGGCATTGTCGTGGTGTCACCCTTTGAAACAGGTACCTGTTCATTGCCCTTTGCATTCTCTTTTCCCCCATTATTTGAATTATTTATATTTTTTTATTCAGCCTTCCACCTTCCTTTTCATCTTTTTAGAGCTTACAGATCTCTCCTGTGGTGCTCACATGCCCATGGACGGCTGAAACGGATCTCAGTGCTACAGATTCGTGTCCATCCATAGCAAAAACCTGCCTTGGGACAGTGCCAGGTGTGTGGGAGGAGCTCCAGGTGTGGGTGAGGAGCTCTGGGTGTGTGTGAGGAGCTCCAGGTGTGTGTGAGGAG
>VZTG01002336.1:0-35676 GCA_013397845.1 Melanocharis versteri | reverse complement strand
TGAGGAGCTCCAGGTGTGCGTGAGGAGCTCCGGGTGTGTGTGAGGAGCTCCAGATGTGTGTGAGGAGCTCCAGGTGTGCGTGAGGAGCTCCAGATGTGTGTGAGGAGTTCCAGGTGTGTGGGAGGAGCTCCAGGTGTGCGTGAGGAGTTCCGGGTGTGTGGGAGGAGCTCCAGGTTTGTGGGAGGAGCTCCAGGTGTGCGTGAGGAGCTCCAGGTGTGTGTGAGGAGTTCCGGGTCTGTGTGAGGAGCTCCAGGTTTGTGGGAGGAGCTCCAGGTGTATGTGAGGAGCTCCAGGTGTGTGGGAGGAGCTCCAGGTGTGTGGGAGGAGCTCCAGGTGTATGTGAGGAGCTCCAGGTGTGTATGAGGAGCTCCAGGTATATATGAGAAGCTCCAGGTGTGCATGAGGAGCTCCAGGTGTGTGTGAGGAGCTCCAGGTGTGTGTGAGGAGCTCCAGGTACCGTCCCTTGCTGCTGACAACTCGCCAGTGTGGCAGCAGCAGAAGCGCCGAGTGCGTTCCTGTGGAGTCCTGCTATGGAGACAGCTGCTCCCTAGGAGTCCCTCTTCAGGCCTTACGTGCCCCCTTGGATTCCTGCGAGCCCCAATTACCATAATTTCCATGCCTCGTGGCTTACAGCATGGCCTGGGCTCCCTGTATCGTTTTCAGTCCCGTTTGAGCGTGGTTGGTGTTCCTCAGCTCCCCTCCGAGGGTGGCAGCAGGTGGTGAACCGTGAAACCACTTCCAGAGCTGCTCCGTGCCAAAGAGAACGTTCACCTGCTCCCCTCCTGCTGGTTTCCTGATCTCAATTAACTGTGGAGTCTGGCATGGAGCAAAAAAATGTGCTTTCTTTACAGGAGGAAATACGAGATGAGTAATAGCAAAGGGGTGAGGCTTTACACACTTGTTTGAGCCACCTGTGTGAGTAGTGGATTCAACATCCGTGAGAACTGTGCTGGTGTCCGTGTCCATCTGTCATTCCTGTTGCACAATTAATCACGTGCATCTGTCGTGACAGTGGGAGCCTGCAGCCAAGCAGCAGGAATCCTGGAAATGGAGAAAATTGTTCTTTCTTCTTCCACTGTTCTTCTATGTTTGTTTTAGAAGACAAATAACCAAATCACGGGGGAAAGTTGACAACTAGGCTGTCCGCAGACCGATACAGTGATTTTCTGATATTCCCCTGGCTGTCTGCTCTTGATTGTTTCTACCAGTCTGGAATCAGGGTGAAAGTGATGGGAGACAGGAGGCAGATGGGAAGGGAGTGCAGGGTAGAGCTTTTTTCGCTGTGCTCCTGGACTTTGGGCAGTGCTCGGTGCACTTTGGTGTTTGGCCTTTTGAGGGCAGACTCCTTCCACAGTGTCAGCCCCAGCAGCCAAAAATGATGGGGGACATAGCTCGAGTGTCTCTGGCCCATAATAACTGTATTTATCTTTGTGATACCGAAATACCCGTTTAAAATGAGCGGTTTATATTGAAGCATTGTATCAGGTGCAGTATGAAGCTAATGATTTTTCCTAGATAAGGGTTTCGACAGTAATGTTTGGAAGTGCTTTCCCATTGACCACCCAAGTTGTGTATCTGCTGCAAAGACAATTTTGTCTCCAGCTTCTTCATGAATTTCATTCTAGGTGAGGATTTAACTGAGGATTTAACCCTGCCCTGATGTCTTGCAGTGCTGTTGATTTGCATCTATAAACACAATTAGATGGGGAGAGGGGGTGGAATTAAAAGTACTCCTTTTAATTTTTGTGTGGTTGATTTATTTTAGAGCAACTTTCAATTTGTCCTGTAGTTTTAAAGATGGATCTTATTTGCTAGTTGTGTTGAGTGCTGCACTAATCTATGGAGAAACAGTTTCTCTCGTGGAAAAGTGATATTGGATACACCAGGCAACAGCTGGAAGGGCAGGAGATACACAACCAGAAATTTGAGGATTTCATTCATCAGAGGGTTTCAGTGGGGCTGCAAAACCCACCTCTGAGTGTCCTTTCCATCACTGGAATCATCTCCCTGACAAAGACACTTGCATGTCCTGTAATATAAATCGCAGAATCATTATCATTAAGGATGGAAAAGACCTCTAAGATTGAGTCCAGCCATTAACCTAACACTGCCAGGTCCACCCATAAACCATGTCCCTAAACACTACATCTGCATGTTTTTTGAACACTTCCAGGGGTGGTGATTCCATGACTTCTGTGGACAAATCAGTAGCAGCCCCCAGGCTTTGCAGAAGCTGCTGATCTGGCAAGCAGTGATTGCTGGAGATGGCCTTAAATTCTGCTGGAGGAGGTTTAGATTGGATTTCAAGAAAAAATTATTCACCAGAAGGGTTGCCAAGCACTGGAACATCCTTCTCAGGGAATCAGTGGAGTCACATGCCTGGAATTATTTAAAAAGCATGTACATGTGGCAGTCAGGGACGTGGTTTAGTATAATGGCCTTAAAGGTCTTCCAACCTAAGCAATTCTGTGATTCTGTGGTTCTTCCATTACACCACCTGGTTTAGTGAGGTGTCCAAGCAGATGTGCTTTTATAGCCTTCTTTGATTTGGTTCATGGACTTTGAAGCCTCTGATCTTTCTAGTGGAAATGCCCAGTTTGTACAATTCCTGCCAAACTGGCCGGCTAGAGCCATGCTGTCCCTGGGGCTGCTCTCTGGAGACACAGCCATGTCAGCCCCAGAGAAACTGAAAGTCTCCTGCCTGCCAGGTGCCTTTGTCATCTGTGCTGGGTGGAATGGGCTTGTTGAAGTACAGCGACCTTGCTTTGGCTGGTTTTGATGGGAGGTCTCCACGGTGAAGCTGCTCCAAAGATGTTTCCCCAGGTAGGACAGCAGAGGGTAAAGCAGAGCTGGGGCAGCAGAGGAAGAGGGAGGGGTCTTTTGGAGGCAGTTTGCAGAGCAGTGGCCCCTCTGGTACTGTAGCATCTGGGTTAAGTTACATGTTTAACCTTTGCCAGCCTGCTGAAGGAAACCCCAAACCCTCCCGTGCCCATCCTGGTGCCCCTGTGTTTGTTTCCCAGCAGTGAAGCTGTGGAGGAATTGCACACAAACCCCAGCGTGCCGTTGCTGATAACGTGGCTCAAGTGGGGAGCAATTTTGCTGTTATTTTTGAATTGTCTACTGCAGTCACACGGGAAAAGCTTTTCTCACCATGCAGCAAAGGAAATGTAGGAAATGTTTTAATGTGTTTCAATGTTTCAATTTTCTTGTTGTTGTTATTTTTTTGTTATTTTTTGATTCAGGTCCATCTAATCAGCTACACCTACACAGTGGTGGTGTACCCAGTTCTCACACACTTCCTAATAACCATCTACCTGTGCAATTAATGGCTTGTCTGCTTTTGCTATGGTGTGGAGGAAAAGACTGAGCCAGACCTTTGAGTATTTGCTTAAAATATCTGAAATGTGTGTGTGAGGATGCTCTGGAATGGAACTTGGTAATGAACAACCCCCACTTTCCCATGTCATAAATTACTATGGAGCAACTGGTCTTTCCCATTGTGCCATTCAAACAAGGCAGGTTCCCCACCTGCTGTGTGAAAAATGAACAGCTGTGGCAACATTGTATTCCCAAAATACTCACTCCCAAGAGCTGAACACAAGGCCTATAATGTTGGTTTGAGAAGTACGACGGCTGCCGTCCCGGTGTCTCCATCAGTGGGTGGGGAGAGAGGCAGGAAACAGGTCTGGAAGGAAATGCTTCCAATTCTGCTTAAGAAACAGAGCAGAGATATTTAGCAGATCACAGAAATAAATTTGGGTTTTGTCAAGAATAAATATTTCCCAAGACAGCAAATAAAAACCCGTGCGAGTTTTCCCTATCAGCTCTCAGCAGCTGGTGGGGCAGGGCTCAGCATCGAGCAGGCTGGAGCCAGGGAGGGAATGGGAGCACGTGCTGAGCTGCTGGTGTTCGACAGCCCTAAGTCCTGTCACATCTTTCCTTGGGTGCACCCACATGAGGAAAGACCATCCTGTCTCCCTGCCAGCCCCCTCTTACTTCCCTATATTAAGAAAGATAATATTCCAGTCCACACAGCTGTTTTGTGACTCTTCGGTGCTGCAGTGCCTCCAAAAGCGGGGTGGCCATGCCCAAGCTCCTGAGGAGCAACGGTGGGACACAAAGGATGAGGCAGCCTGGCTGTAAAGCTGGGCTGGAGCTTGGATTTGGTTACATAGTGTTGTAAGGTGCAAGGTAAGCTAAGACTGGAAGGTTTGAAAGCAGGTGAGAGGGCTGACCCAACCGATGGCATTGCTAGAGGGGAGGATGCCAAACTGTGCCCCTCAGCAGAGCCCTTGGACCAACCTGAGCTGCTTCAGTGGGAACTGAAGGACTACAGAGCATCACCCTAACGTCAGGCATCAGCTCACCTCAAGCTGTGATGTGCTGGAGCTCCAGACAAAGGTGCTGGGATTCACCTAACTTGATTTATCTGCATCTTGAAGGCATCTGTATTGCTACTCCTACTGCTACCCTATTGCTAACTGTATTTTTGTATTATTAATACAGACAGACTTTCCAGCCAAGGGAAATCTAATCAGAGGATCCCGTAGTGGTCACTGAGAGTTCAGGACCTCACTGGTGAGAGGCATGCTGGTGACAGGGCTGCCTTTCCCCACTGCCCTCCACTGCCTGGGGGGGTCTTTGGAGCCCTACAAATACTGCCAGGGTTAAAGAGAAAATGCAGTGATTGCTTGGTGCATGTTAGCCTGAGAGACAACACTTTATTCCTGTCATTGTCCTGGGCCACAGGCATCTCAGAATGTCAAGCAAGTGTAACTGGGAAAAGCTGCACAGGGAGAAGCTGTGCAGGAGCAGAGAAAATCTGCATGGAAATTTCCCCATCCTCTCTTGTCTCTGCTCCAGTTTTCAGGTGTTTTAAAGTGTGGGGAGATTCCCGTGGGCGGGAATGTAAGATGTGTGTTCGTGTGGAGTTGGGATCGGCGTGTGGCTGTGTGGGAGAGGAGTTTTGGCTCCAGGGTTGTGTTTTCATTGCATGAGATCTGTGCTGCGGTGTGTGGGAGATTTCAGGAAATAAGTTGCTGTTGCTGCCATCAGGGTAAATCCCACTGGGAGCAGAGCAGCACTTTCACCACTTCTGGGCTTGCCTGTCCTGAGCCCTTGCCAGGAGTTTGGTGTCCAGGGCAGGCCATGTTCTTCTCCAAAGTCATGTGGAAAGCAGACACACACACTGGAAACTCTGGAGGCCAATATTCAACCACCCCTGCACCTGATTTGCACTGGGGATTCGAACTCCACGTTCTCAGTTTCAGGGGGGACGTGTCCCCAGTGGGGGTGTAGGAAGAAGTGGGATGTGAACTCTCCTGCTGAAGTGCATCTACTGTCCCTAAACTGCTCAGAAGGTTTGGCTGCCACTGGGCCAATGAGGGAGGATGCAGTGTTCCCTGCTGAGCTTGTGGGTGCTGCAAGGTGTGAGCCTGTGCCCCACGGAGGCTGTGAGTGCTGGGAAGAGGTGGGGGAGGCTGTGCAGGGACATGTTTGGGGTCTCCCACACAGCAGCACCCCCAGTGCTGCACACACGAACAGGAGAACCCTGGGAGATGTGGGATTTCCCATGGCCTTAGGAGTCCTGAGACAGAGACACTCCTGCTACATGTGCTGAGATTTCGGGGAGTTGAAGATTAAGCCAGGTGATACTTTTTTAATGCATCATGTGATAAGTCCAGGCATTTGCACTCTCTTTTTCTTGCTGAACTCTCCCTGGAGCATGACCTTACTCACCCCCATGTTCCTCCTCACCTCCTCATCCCCCTCACCCCCAAGTACTCCTTCAAAGCACAATTTCACTTTGCTCTTGCCCCTTTGTCCTCCTCCTCTGTCGGAAGCTGCCATCACCAAAGCCAGCATGTTGCTCTTACTAATAGCAAGGTAATCAATTTGAGTCACTGTATACGTTAGTAATGGCCATGTATTCTAGTGCAAATTAGGTTTGGGCAGGCTGTGAAGCCCGAGATGTCTCGTCTTCCTGAGCAGAGCTTGGATTTACTGTCCTCTGGGGAAGGCCACAATGAACACCCCTCTGCCCCCCCTCGCAAATCCTCCCTTGATTGGATACAGTATGGTCGTCTGATTAAAATTGTGCAGTGGTTCAGAAAATGATTTTCAGCCAGTGCTTCACAGTAAATTACTTTCTTTTTTTTTTCCACCAACACAACAAGTTTTTACCTCAAGTACAGCTGTACTGTAACACTGAAATGAGAAGCTCAAGAAAAGCAAGATGCCAGCGAGGCAAAGATGGAGAGGGGCTAGGAAGCAGCTGGTAGTGGTGACACCCTGCTAAGGGACATCCCTGCTGCAGCTCCCGTGAGCCCAAAGCCTGGTACCTGTTCCCAGGATGATGCTGCCACTCACACCCAGATCCCTTTTCCCACTGAGTCACATTTGCCTGTGCCATGGTCAGTGTGCTGTGACACTGTCCTCTCCACCTCGATGGCCACGGCTCCCTCTGGAGCAAGGAAAGCCCCAGGACGAGGTGCCCACCAGTGCCAGCCACGAAACGTTTCCCAGCTCTAGGTGATTAAAGCACCCACTTCACGCTGAACTGTCACTGAAGGAAACTTTTCCTCAGCCTGTGGAATGGCGTCCCCTGTTTCCCATGTGAGCATCCCAATGATGCTTGGAGATCCATGTGTCCCTGATGCCCGATCCTGCACAGCTCACTCACTGAAAACACTGCTGGTGCTCTTCTGCATGGGGAGAGCCTCCCACGTGGGGAGTCTCCCTCTCCCTCGTGTGCCGTGGCAAGGCCTTGGCAGGGAAGGATGCATCTTTCAAGATGAGTCCAAGATGAATTTCACCTTTCTTGGGTGGCCCAGAGGAGGGTCAGGGGGTGCACCACCTGCCAGGCTTCCTAAAAAGCATCTAGAGCATCTGTCTGCAGGAAGGTGTCTTTGGTGATGGCAACACTGTCCCAGTTTTGGCATGTTCAAGCCTTGAGGAATGTGAGTTAAGCATGCAGCAATCAGCCCTTCCTGGTATTCTCTCGTGGACCTTGTGCTCACCTAATCAGTGCTGAGCCTGTGCTGGGTCTCCAGGCCTTGGGAACATTGGGCTGAGCCTCACTTTAAGCACCTCCCACCCCATGGCAGAGGCTGGGCCTGTGAAAGGAGGTGGGACAAGGAAGAAGAGCAGAAAAAAATCATCCGTGCAGCGAATGTGTGCCTGAGAGGGCATGGTTGGTGGTGAGGAAAGGGGAGATGGGATTTTTTTAATTAGAGATGGATAATTTATTGTCTGTGTGCTCATGTGTCAGTGTGTTTATGTGTCACTTGAAGTGCCTTTCAACTAGTGGTATTCCACTGCACAAATATGGGCTCACTTTGAGGTGAAGGTCTGAATCTACCATAATTTTTGGCATTCCTGCAGGAGCTGTGACAGCCTGGGGGTGTGGACAACAACAGGCAGTAAAGCAGCTTTATGCGCGGTGTATTTAAGATATATGTTTGCATTCGAATAAATGCAAAACTGATTTCCTGTCTTTTGAGATAAAAAAAGAATTAAATGGTAACTGCAAGTCTGTCAATGGCAATGAACCACCTGCCTCTTTAGCGACCTGGAAGCAGGAAATAATTTGCATGTGGCACAAACAAGTGGAGGAACTTTCTCACAACCAGATCCAGCTTCCCACCTTTGCTGCAACGCAGGCTCTGCCCACTTTGGATTTGCTTCCTGAGCAGTGGGTAGTGTGAGGGAGGGAAGGCCTGTTTATTAAATTAAGAAAATATGTTCCATAGCACATTGGCACTGAGCTGGAAAGGAGCAGCTCTGTTGCCCCCTCCCTCTCCCGATCCCCACAGGATCGCTCCTCACCAAGGATGATTTGTGCCTTCATCCATCCAGTTTGAAATGTCACATTTCCTGCTGCAATTACAAAGATCTTTTACCCGCAGGATATATGTGTGTGCATCTGAGGGGGTGTTTTCGTGCCCTTCAGATAAGTGCTTTATTAAGCAGCATCCAACACATAACACAAGTAGAAAAGAAACATATTGCTAAAGACTTATTGCAGCTTTCATGACCTTTCAGAGATCCCTGGGAACTGGAAAGAAGGAGTGGGCTTATAAAAGGAAGTGTAATCTTGTTTTTAAGCTGAGGGACAGGAGAGATGTGTTTTCAGCGTGCTTAGATCCCAAAAGGATCTGCTTTCACCCTGGCAGGGCTTGCCAACCTGAGTTTGCTGGGACACAGCAGGAGCAGCTGCCCAGTCCCTCCTGGGGCCACCCCCAGGCAGTTGGCAGCAAAGATCCTCCACTTTTTGGTGGAGACAGGACAAAAAATGCCAGAGGACACTTGCTGCAGGTGAAATCCCCCATGGAGACACACCAGTTCTGTGCCCTGCCCCGAGGGTGCCCAACATCCCTGTGCTGGAGGGGGTTGTGCCCGGGCAGTGGGGCTGCCTGAGCTGGGCAGAGGGCTGGAGAACCTGCTTTTGGGAACTCTGAGGCAGCAGGGAGCTTGCTAGGACAACGCAAAGTGGCTGCACAGTTTCTATCACGAGCTTGGCCCGTGCCATCTGCTGCTCTTCTGTGGGACACCCGGGCGTAGGTGGGGTGATGACATGGGCTGGGAGCTTTTCTTCCTGAGAAATCTGGACAAAAGCAGCCAGTTTGTGGCGGAGGAAGAGACGCAGTAATTAATGCAAGCCATTCTGTAATCACACTGTTTAATTTACTAGTACAGGTACCCCTGACCATGCCTTAAAGATCAGGAAAGGACAGGCCTGCTTGAGGAGTTCATCCTAAACATGGGGTCCCTCTGATTTTGACATTGTATCTGCAAACACAGGGTGAGATTTTCAGTTCCATTGGCTGTCAGGTAGATCCACTCTTTTTAATGGAGCACAGAACCAATCCAAAATGTACTGACCATGACATATAACTCAACAGGAATTACGTGTTTATTTCCTGAACCTGTGTATGCATAAGAAGATGAGGTTCCTACATAAATGACTTAAAGTTTTCAGGTGTGATCCTACAAACCCTTATTCACACAAGTAGCCTCAATTACTTCCAAGGGGACTCTTTAGAAAAAGCAAATGAATCTCTTTACTTTTGGGTTGACTTTGCACAAGTACTGGAAAATGGCCCAAGATGTTTGTGGTTTGCCAATAGTCTCCCCTCACTTTCCCGTCTGTCTTACTGTTTTCATGTGCTTTTTCCTTTTTTTGTTGTTATTTCACTTGTTCTTCCCTTGTTCCTTGGTGTTCTGGCACTGCCTTCACCATGCAGTTCACAAGGTGTTGCCCACTTCAGACAGGGCTGATCAGCAGGGAAAAATGACCAGATTTTGAATATACAAAAGGAAAAGCATGAAGCCAAACCTTAGCATGGGGCAGTTTTAATTACTCAGCCATGATTGCATCACTCCAGCCCAGAGGAAATATGACTAATGCCATGGCTGTGCTTCTGGCATATGACTGCTGTCACATCCAGTGAGGACTAATTAAATACTACAGAGGTGTGACTAAAGAAAGTGGTGAGCAGAATGTGGAAACGAGCAGACACAGTCCTTTGTGCGTGCTAGGAATTTCTAATCTGGGATGCTGGGGAATGTCTCTGTGGTAAGAGCAGAAGTAAATTGCCATATTTTTTTGTCAAAGAAAATCAAATCAGGCTTCAGGGAATGCCATCCTAACTATGAAGTGACGTGCTACACTCTGGCTCAGCTGATCCTTGGGTGCTGCTGAGTCTTCTCTGAGGGTCTTCCTGGATGCTGATCCCTCCTTTAATCATGGCTTATTTCCTTTGGAGGACACAGTCATTGACTGAAAAACTCAGGAATGGTCCTGTCAGGAGAGACCAGAAAGCAGTTCTGTCCTCCTGTGTGTGGGCTGCACTACAGAGTGATGGTCTAATTTTCCATCTCTCTAACGTGGCAGTGGCCATTCCAACTCCAGAGCTGGACACGGAGAAAGCCTGAGTCTTGGCACACCCACAGCCTGTGAGAGGAGGGAGTTGAGGAGCTGTAGGTTTGACCCTGTTCTTGCTGCTTAGAAACTCAGCCTCCCATCTGTCAACCCCCACAGGATGCACCAGTGCCAATATATCCTGCACAGGCTGGGTGGTGGCTCTCTCACTGGTGGTGTTCTGGAGAGCAGGAGCCCTCCTTCGATTTCAAAAGACAGCTCAAAGTGACTGAAGATATTTGATGGGAAACCTAAGCTCCAGGAAAGGCAGGAGCTCAGGTACCTGTCTCTGCTTGTTACCTCCTACCAGCTCATCACTCCGCTGGTTCAGCTACAGCTTTCTGGCTTCAGCCTTCAGAGGCCTCCTCCTGCCGAAGGAGCGAGGGATTTAGGCAGTCTGGATCATCCCACTCTAGCAAGACACACAGTACTTTTGTTGGAAAACATACCAGTTTAAAAATATTTCTACAGCTTTAGTCAAGGAGTTTTGTTTGCCTTTGCCCCGGGAAAATGGATTTTAAGTTTCTTTCCAAAGCATTGTTCCACCAGGTAGGGATCTGATCAACAGCCTTGGAGTAGCCTCAAAGAGATAAAGGACATTAGGGGAACACCAGCGGGGATTAACGGAACATCAGTGGCCATCTCCGAATATCTGCCCCAGACTCTGCCTCTGGCAGAGTTGGAGACATCTCCTCCAGAAAGGACTGATAAAAAACCCAAAGAATGAAGCCCTAATTAACAAGGAGATTCGGATCCAACGGGAAACTGAATACTGGGGGTTGCTCACCTCTGGACCAATGAACTTTGAAACAGTGCATCTCTATGGGTTTTGACTGTATAAGGTTTGGGGAAAAGCCTGTAAAATTCATGTGTCATGGAATGATTATCTCTGCACACCCGGGCTATGTGCGGATGAGATGATTTCTGTGGAACATCCTGGCCAGAACAACATCCTGGCCAGAATAAAGTAATGCCTTGACTCTAACATTAAAAATGTCGTTGGAGAGTTTTTGTTTTTCCCGCAGTTTCGGTGGCATTTTTGCTGTCCCTGTGCACATATTAATCTCCTCAGCAGATCACCGAGACGGTGCTTGCAGCCTCCGGTGTCAAACCCTTCTGAGATGCATTTTTATTTAGGAATCAGCACCAAGGGCTGCTCTGCCGAGTCAGGGCCTGCCATGAAACGTGCAATTATCTCCTTGGAGAGGTGTAATTGCAGAGCCAGATTCGCTGCTGATGGAAAAGCTGTCCGGAGCGTGGTGACCCCGCCGGGCCACGCCAGCCCCTGCCAGTGGCCCTGTGCCCCGTCCTGCCGTGTGTGCCCTGACATCACGGGCTCTGTCTCTAAAACAAAGACAGAGCTGACAAGCTCGGCCAGTTTTCCTGCCTTAAACAATTAGAACAGCCAACGCAGAGGCTTTACACCACTTCTCTCAATACCTGCCGCCAGTGTCTTCCTCCCAAATGAGTTTTTAACAGCTGCGCTGTTTCCAAACGCGGCGCTTTAGCTTTTTCCATTAGCAGCTTCCCGTAACACCTGTATTACCTCTAAGTGGAGCATTACAGGGCTGAGCACAATTCCTTTCAGGGATGCAATTAGGCAGGTGATGGGGCGTGATGCCTGGGCAGGTAATTGATCGAGAGCTGGTCGGCTGCCGCCCCGCATCAGGAGAACAATCAATGGCGATGATAAAAGTTTACCAAAAGAAATGGAGATGGGAGAACGGCGGGGTCTGAACCGGGTGCTCCCGTGCTTTAGGGTGGCAGGATTTCCCTGCCAGCTGTGCTGCAAACTCGGTTTGTGAAGGGCACGGAGGTACCACTCATCCCACCCGCTCCTTGAGGACTCCCTAGGCAGGACTGGGAGTTTGCAGCACACCCGTAATGCAACTTATCGTTTTGAAGATGAATGAACAGATGGACAGGGCTGCCTCAAGGTCAAACGTGGAGTCAGTGAAACCCAGAAGCCCTCTCCCCGTTTTGCAGGCTTAGCCACTTGATTAAGTTACTGCACTGATTTTTTTCCCTTCTTTTCCTGTTGTAATGCTATTATCGCCTGCTTAATAAACTGCAAATATTAATGACCCATTGAAACCTTCTGGAGAAGTAAAATTAATTGGGAATTTCAATATCTTGAAACTTTAATGGAAAAACCAAAAGAAAAGCATTAAAGACAGACATTTCAGCATAAGCTGAGCTCTAAAAGCCACAGCTCAGCTGCTCTCTTATTTGTAGGTGCCCCAAGGGTCTAAGTTGCTTTTCGTCTACATTTATTCCCTCTTTTTGAGTTTATATTAAACAAGATATATTCCTCTAGCCTGTAAAGAAACCCAACCAACCAACCAAAAAAAAAAAGTACTCAACCAAATGAAACCTCAAAACAAGCTATGTATCAAAATATTTTATTTTAGAGGGTTTTATGCACAGCAACACAATCGATCTGGAACTGCTCTCATCAACATAGGGATGACTGAGGTGTGAAGAAAACCATCATGTCACACTTTTGCTGTATCATCAGTCCTGATCAGTGACAGTTCATATCAAAAGAGCCCAGTGGTGAGCTGTAAAGATCTTGAAAAAGATCAAAGGATCAGGAAGGAAAAAAGGCAAAATTTATTTAAACTAAAACCAGGTAATGCATTACACCCTTCTGTAAGGATTAAGGGCATTGGCTGAATCGTTAACATTACAGTGGGACTCTGATTTTAGATATTAAACTTCTCTGCCAACCATAATGTGTAAGCATGTAGGAGAAAGGGAGAACAAGAGCACAAACCTCAGCTCTGGAAAGTGTTTCCTTGCATGGCAGCAACTGTGTTTCTGTGACATTGTGTGTATTTAGCTGAATTTTATTTTATTGGGCTTGATCTTGTAGGTCTTTTCCAACCATAATGATTCTATGAAAAGAGGTGAATCAGGCATACATAGCGTGAGGAAAAAAAGAGCTTTATTAAACCAGAGCTGGAATTTGTGGCTGAGTCATGGGAACAGTTTATAAATTAGCAAGACAAATTTCAAAGGTCCAAGAGGCATTCATCCAAATCCTGTGCTTCCTTCTAAAAGTGTCTTGCTCACAACCCTTATAAATGGAATTATTCCTGGTCAGGAAAAAAAAGGGAAAACCTCTTCCCATCTTATCTGTCTTGTCCAATTTGTGAGAAATTTGAGCCTAGCTCCTGCTTGTGATTGTCTTATTCTTCTTGTGGGGAACAAACACAGCTTCACACCCCGAGAGGCCGTGGTTTCTGGGAGATTTTGGCACTGCTTTTGCAGGAACATTCCCACAACAGAGCAAAGGACCAAGATTCTCTGGGCTTCTCCAGCTTGGGCCTGCATGTGACTGGCTCAGTGCTCGAGTGTGGGGGCAACCTAGGACTACTTTTCTTTCTCTCACTTTTTCTCTCAGTTTCCCAGAGTTTTCATGCTTATCTACATGTTTTTGAACACAGTGACTTGTCAAGCAAAGGGACTCTTGCCGCTTGCTGTGTAGTTTTTAGAGCAGCTTTTAGGGACTTTCTTTGGTGTCCCTTTTGATGACGCTTGGGGAAATTACCAGTTCAAATCCCTCCCGGTGAAATGTGAGGTGAAAGGGTCAGAACCCTGCGTCTTTCCAGCTCATAAATACCCCCCCACAAGCCACTTGCTGGGCTGAGCCCCCCTTCAGACATCAGTTGATCGTCCTTCTCCTGACTTGAGGAGCAGCCTGAGAAGGGAAGAGAGATTTCTGAAGTGAGAAGTGCCCTGTGATGAGATAGGGGAGCCAAAGAGACACGAACTGCTCCTGGACTCCCAGCCTGTGGATAAGAAACTCCAGCTGACACTTATGAGTGAGAGGGGAAAAAATGCCTTAAACCCATGTGACACTTATATAACTTCAGGCCTGGGATGTTTTTCTTACAAAGGAAGGACGAGTGTTGCCAGGGGCAGCTTTCATGATAAGAGCAAGCCAGTAACCTCTGAAAACAGAGAGTTTCCAAAAAACAAGCCTTCAGGAGAAGACAGAATGTTCCACATCGGGAACATGGTGCCCCACATGATGTTCCACTCATGCCCCTCTTGACTGCAGCGGGGTGCAGAGGTGGCTGGTGGCTCCCAAAACTGGTGTAAGTCAAAGAACTGAGACAAACAAGAGTTTTTGGGTGAAACAAGGAGGATTTTTGATGTGGAGGATGCTGAAGAGTGGGAACACACAAGAAGAAGGGGAGGGAAATGTCAGGAATGGGGTCACTTTGGAGCACAGGAGACCTGACTCCTCAAGGCTCGAGGCAGTCATTTTTCTGGGAACTTCCTAAACCCAGCAGTTCCTCCTTATTCTTTGCAAGCCTTTAATTTTCCTCCAAGAAACAGAGTGAGAGAGCACAGGGGGACTGAAGAAGGTCCAACCTGAGTTTCCCTCTGAACTGTTTGGGATGGTGTAAAGCAGGTGCTTAAGAGAAATAATTTAATACTGCTCCTTTGTAATTCAGAATATGTGACACAGGCCAGGAAGGGAGGTCTGGAGGATGATCACCATGGGCCTGGACCTGTACAGGTCTTTTGCCAGGACATCCTTAAGAAGCTGCTGGTGGCCCATTAGCTGGTGGTGGTGAGGTAAGAGTGACATGCTGCACTCAGGAGGTGACTGCCAGGCTGAGCCCAACCTTGTCCAACCACATTTTGGCAATTTAGGACAAGTATTGACAATAGAGAGAGCTCAGACTGACTGACCACCTACTTTAGATGTTTGCTCCCTTGCTGGTTGTGTGGGAGCCAGGGATGCCTCCAGAGGGGTGGGCTGGCAAATCTTACCCAGGTGTCAGTGGGTTCCTGCTCTGGTGCTTGTCTCCCCACAGAGCTTTGCCTTCCCCCTCTCTCAAAGCACAAAAATCACCACCACATTTGATCTCTGCATCCTTCAAACCATGTGCTGCAGCCCCCTCTGCTTCCCCAGCAGCGATGGATCCACAGTCCCTTTCCAAGTACCCTGTGCAGGGACTGATCTTCAAACTCCCCTGCCTGACTGCTTGGACGTTAAATCACTATTTCTGTACACTAGAGAGGTGTCTGGAGGAAACACATGTAGCTGGCAGGAGCTGAGAGGGAGGCTGAAAAGGGATGGACCTTTGTGCTTTCAGAAAATTTGATGCGTCCCCCACAAATACTTCTCCGTACTCCCTTCTGCTGATGTTTAACTCTGGTGTGTCCCAGCTTGTTCCAGGCAAAAAAGACACCCCAACCAAAGGGGCTCAGCAGGGTAAGTCTCATGCACGTGCCAGGTCTCACCTCATGGGCACATTTCAGTCTCAGCATTGGGGTCCCTGTACATGCTCTTGTTCTGTCCTGCAGTGGCTTCCCTGCCCTATCCCCATCCATGCTGTCCTCTTTGCTAATGGATGCAAGGCAGCAGGAAAGCAGGAATCAGGGGTATCTGTGCAGTGACAGCTCTTCCTGTGTGAGCTGCACCTTGTCGAGCCAAAGCTGCCTGACCCTGGCATGTGTCCTTGAATCACTCCCCTGTTCCTCCTCTGAATCCCCACCTGAGGTCAAGCTTTGAAGGAAAGGTCAGATCCATTTGAAGGCTGACCAGAGAGGGACTGAATCACTCAGTCATGAGTCACTGAAAATGTAATTGATGCAAATGTCCATTTGACAACCTTTAAGTCTGCGTGGAGGTCCAGCCTGACCACAGGCTTTGTGCCAATGCAGCTGGGCTTCCCCTGGCTTGGAGGAGGTTTTTGCAGCAGGTAAACAAGGGGTGGGAGAGTCCTCAGAACACCAGAATTATCTTTTCTTCCCAGAGCCTGACTCATGGCAGGAGGGGAATCTCTGCGGAGAGCCTGTGTCATCACTGTGTCACCGCCTGGCAGCACTCCTGATTAGTGACCCTGATCCTGGGCTGTTGGATTTTTTGTTATCAGCATCAGAGGTGCTGGGCACAGCGATGCTGGCTGACTTGAAGAGCAGCTGAACATTCCCAGCTCTCCTAATAAATCATTAACTACTCCAGAACCATCACTGAAGTGTACGAGGAAATAAGCAATTACCTCCTGCCCTAGAGAAGCAGATCCTGTCCAGAACTAGAAAGTGTCTGGGGATAACAATGTAACCAGAATAATTAAATGCTCTTTTGTGTTTGTGAAATTCAGGATTATATTCACAGTTTCACTCTCCCTTCCCAAAAGTAGGGGGCAATTAACTTTGAGGCAACATTACTGGCATTGACTGACCTTGCAATGAGCACAGTTGTGACATTTTGCACTGGCTTTGCATGGATCCGAATGACCAGAGCAAAAGTAAGGAAAAGGAGAAATAGGATCTGTATTTCACAGAATCACAGAATCTTGTAGGTTGGAAAAGACCTCTAAGATCATCAAGCCCAACCTTTGACCGATCACCACTGTGTCAACTGGACCAAAGCCCAAAGTGCTACATCCAGTCATTCCTTGGACACCTCTGGGGATGGTGACTCCACCACCTCCCTGGGCAGCCCATTCCAGTGCCTGACCACCCCTTCTGTGAAGAAATTTCTCGTGATGTCCAGACTGAACCTCCCCTGGCTCAGTCCGAGGCTGTGTCCTCTCTTCCTGTCACCTGTTTCCCAGCAGCAGAGCCCGACCCCCACCTGGCTGTACCCTCTTTTCAGGGAGTTGTAGAGGGTGAGAAGGTTCCCCCTGAGCCTTCTTTTCTTCAGACTAAACTTCCCCAGCTCCCTCAGCTCACTCTCTAGACCCTTCACCAGCTCTGCTGCCCTTCTCTGGACATGCTCCAGTCCACCAGTGTCTTTACTGAAGTGAATATTTGCCACATACAGACAATGGGATTAACGGTGTGGAGCCCAGCTCAGACAAGTGGACAAAGGCCAGAATCAAGGTTATCTCTGTGGTACTGCAGCAGAACACCAAAAGGATGCTGAGTCCTCTACAAACTTTAAAGAGAAATCGAGCTAAAGTTAGGTTTCTTAGCAAAGCACAGCCATGTCAGAGCACTACATCATTGTGACATTTGAAATGCCCTTTATTTTCAGGTTATGATTTAATGCAGACATAGGATGACTTGTTTTGTCAAAAGTAGAGTCCACTCAGAAAGCCTGAATTCCTCCTTTCTTTAGGAGTAACCACTAAGCCATGGGACTTTCTTCGCCCTTTGTCTAAAGAACAGTTCTGGCCTGATACATTTTGAGTTGGATTTTTCATTCCTTTTTAATTTTTAATAGCCTCCCAGCCCAGGAGGCGGTGAGAACATATTTTCGAATAAGATTTATTGTATTGCTTGTATACCTAATCAGACAATTGCTATATTTATCTTAATCATGTATATTACTTCATTTATTTCAACACCAGTTCCCTTTGAATACCATTTCAAAGCATCATGACAGGCCTCCAATTAGTAAAAAAGAGTTTGGAAGAACTTTAATGGGTGATACTGGTAATTAAATATTAAATGAAACACAGACCTCTCTTCTTTAAAGATGGTAAACCCATATCTTTATATTTTTAAAGTTTGTCTTTATACATATAAATAAATATAGAGGCTTCATAAAAGCCCTGTGGGTTTTTTATCCCCACATTTTCCACATTTTCTGACTGCTTTGGACTCTATCTAACTGTGTGATTATTTCATTTGGGAAGTGATAAATTGCTGCAAGTCAAACAGAAGCAGTTCTAAACTTTGGCCCAAGAGGTGAACGATATTTAAAGGGAGACTTTCCTGCCACTTTTCCTTGTGCAAGCTGATATATTTGCTTTGGAACAGGCTGCACTCACAGTATTTCCTGGTTGGAGTAGAAGTCCCAGAATTCCCATGCGAGAGACTGAATGCAACATGATTTCAAGACAAAAATTGTTCAAGACAAATAATTTGGACAAAGTAGGGAAGAAGTACTAAATAGAACTGAAATCTTTGATAATCAGCCAAGGGTAGGGGAAGTGTAAAATACCAAGGGATGAGTTGTGCTCTTTTATTCAGCATCATTTCTCTGCAAATAGCACAAGCAACATTCCTGCAGGGCAGGCATGCTGGAGATGACTAAAATTTAAAGTGTTTAGTTTGCTTAGGCAGGAAAACAGGAAAGAACAAAGTTTCTCAGTGTAAACAGAAATTTCATGTCTGTCAGACTGATTTTGTCCCAGAGAAAAAAAACTCGATCAGACAAACAGAACCTTTGGGATAAAATGTGAAAGCCAGAGAAGTAAAATTTTCCAGGCTCAGCCAGTTTATTGATTTCCTTTCAGCAACACAGAGACCACTTGCCACATTACCAGCTACTACGGATTTACCTTACATTGCAAAATAACTCGATGATTGACTTGGGGCTCTGAGCACCAGCAACAAGTCAGAGCTGAGTCTGACTTTCATTACAAGGTCTCACTCCAGATGAAGCCCAGCTGCTGGGGCAGAGGTGAAATATGAACAAGCCCAACTCTCCTGAATTCTCATCAACTAGGGAACAAAAAAACTAAAGATAAATTTGAAAAGGAAAAAAATGAAATGCACACAGTCTCAGCCAAGAGATTTTGGTTCTTCAGGGTGCTCCTAGGTGAGGATGGAGAGGTGGGATGGGGTGGATTTTGGTGGTGGCATAGGGAGCATCAGCCTCTGGAAGAGGATCAAGGGAATGTATGAGTGCTGAGAGCAGTCTGCACCACCCCAAATTTACCTGGCAGGGAGCTTACACCCCGCTGGCACTCTGATTGATTCCTACAGATGAAGGCTAGGCTGGCTTGTGCAGGCTGAGGATGAATAGGGAGGAAAAGTCCATGGCAGTGGGCAGCATTGCCATCCTCACAACGCTCACGTGGTCCTTGGAGGGGCTGAGGGGCATCGCTGTCCTCCAGGGATGCAGCACAGCCAGAGTCATGCAAAACATCCAGCATCCAGCTCTGCTGTCACTTGTTTGTTATTGCCGTTGCCATTTCCCTCTTCGTGAAAGGCAAGGGGTTATTTATTTTATTTTATTAGATCTCACTGAGCCTTTGGAAGGGAAGGGAAATGCATGTAGGAGGAGAGAGGGAGAGGCTCTGGCATGGCTGTTGCTAGAGACAGGGCTAATGGCCGAGACATTTGATAAATAATTCTGTTTAATTTGAGCCTCAGGAGCTTCTAATCAAATTGCATCACCTGTGGTTCTGCTGCTTTCTTCCGGGCCAGAGAGAAGGAAGAAAAAAAGGCCGACAGAAAACCCTGACCTCTGCTACAGCCAGCTGTGAATGGAGAATTTCCAAGCCTGAGTGAGGCAGGGGAAGTTGAAGGGAAGCATGTTCTCTCTAATAGCCCTTTCCCTGGAGAGCCCAGGGGATGGATGCCGAGCCAAGGCTCTGTCTGAAGGAGTCTGGGCAGCTGGTGGGGTTATCACGGGTGCCAGGGCAGCCAAGCACTGGAGGGGATGTGGAGAGACAGCTTTGCTTTGCTCAGCAGCAAAAGAAGTGGCACACAGCCCCCCAGAAAGCTCACCCCAAAGTCAAACACCAGCTTTTCCCTCCATCAGCTCATGGGTAACATCAGCCTGGAAGTGAAAGGGAAAAAATTTGCCTTGATGCTGCTGAGATTGGTGTGCTGTAACATGGGTAGGGCAATAATAACCCATCCTAGAGCTATGAGGACTACAGAACATCTGATTTTAATAGTTACTGCTCTTTTAAAGGGAAAAGCAGAGTTTCCACTGGGGAAAAAAAAAAGAAAAGTCTTTTTAAAGGTTTTCTTCATTATGTTGTTTAAAACTGGCATCAATGTCCCAGAAGCTGCAACTGCCTTGCAGCAATATTTTGAAAACACCTGGGACCTCAGGGTGTGAAAACAAAGCTTGGAGAGCAATGGTTGGAGAAGGCTTGTAATGACCTGGAAGATGACTGATATCCATCCTCACTGAGCTGGCAGTAAATCTGAAAGGGATAACTGCATTTTGATCTTGGTATGAATTCTTTAATTTCCAGCTCCACAAGCACAGGGTTAGGTTCTGCTGTGCACACTGTACTGGGCACGCACCTTTTTTAGCTCTGAGTCATCCACGCAAGCTCTGCTCAGGTGAGAAGGAGCGAGGGAGACGTGGAGTGGTCCCAGAAGCAGATGCTGCTGCACAGCAGCCCTTGTCTCTCCTGCTCATGCTGCACAGGATTCTTCTCTCTCTCTTACTGCTGGGAAGCAGCTCGGATGTAGCTGGGAGCAAAGAGGGATGCAGACATTATGAGTTAACCAGAAAAAGACATCCTTATTTCGGGTTAAGGAAAAAAAAATAAATAAAAGGGAAGTCTGGAGAGGGGTTTAACTCTAGAGTGCTCACACCGCTTAAAAATGTCCCTGTTTGAGCCAGAGCTTCAAGATTTGGTAAGTCTGGACACAGTGAAGGGAATGATGTGGGGAAAGCAGAGGGGATGTGTAGGAAAAGGGGACAGATTTTCAGAGATGCATCAGACAGGCCTGGAAACCCAGCAAAGGGCCGAGAGCATGCACGGCAAAGCAAAGTCAGTTTTGGCTGGGGGAACAACGTGATGTGTCCCTTTTGGGGCACAGGAAGGAAAACCAGCAGGAATTAGAGCACACAGCATGTTTTCCTGAGCTGAGCGAGCACCAATGGGCTCAGAATCATCCCCGTGGCCCGAGGCAGTGCACAGGGAATTACTGAGAAGGGGCAGATGAAGGGATGTGGGCTGTGGGCATGGGACAGGGCAGAAACATGCAGGAGCAGAGCCCTGCAGCTGCAGGTGCCACTATGAAGCAGCTGCAGAAGCTGGGCTGGGAATACCCATCCCATCCATGGAGAGAAGCTGGAACAGAAGCACTTCTGGTGGGTTATCTGAGTTCTGCTGGGAGCCCACCGCCATGAAACTGCTGCTTAGGCCACCCCTGCTGTTAGGGAGGGCTGAAACTGGGACACAAAGGGTGCCTGGGGCCACGTCTGAGGCACAGCTCTGTTTGTGGATGGGTGAAGCTTTCACTGAACCAACCGAGGGCTCACATGGAGTCCCGGCCCCTCAGAGTCATTTTGAGGGATATTTTTCTCTCTGTTTAGACCAAAGACCAGGCCAGCCCTTAAAGACAGCCCCATCCCATGCAGATCCACAGCCGGCTGTCTCCTGCAATCAGATCAGGGCAGGCAAAAGCCCATCCAAACTGCGGTGCATGGGTTTTTGGAGGAGCCATGTGACAGCCAGCCCTTGCCTTCGGGAACCAACCACAGGGCGAGGAACAAGGTGACTTTTATTTTAGCAAGGACAGGAACAAGAAGAGACCACAGCGATCATCTGATTTGCCTTTCTGCACGGTGAGGGAAGGTCATGAGGATGTGCCCAGCGATTCCTGCAGCATTCCCAGGCTTTTTGGGTGAGGTGATAGACTCCAGCTGCAGTATTTATAATTCCCTGCATCATCCCTAAGTGTGTGCCTACCCATAGCCCAACGAAACGAGAGCTGAATGCAGATTTCAGAAGAATATTATGATAATGATAATCACACCAGAGCTGCACAGCTCACATGGATGTGTTTGGGGGGTGCATGCCATCACTCGGGAGGATGGAGCACATGCTCAGGCAGCACTGACCCTGTCGTTTCCATGCCATTGACTTTTTGAAGGAAACATTCAATTAAAATCCCATTTAGTCTGGCTAAGCAGAGGCCTGTATTATTCAATTGATAAACATAAGGCTTCTGAAGCTCCACACGTGTTACAGGACTAACTGCTGAAGCTTGTGCTAGGACATAAATTCTCCCAGAAACCTGGCTTACTTGGGTTAAATACCACAATATTCAGCCTGACTTTTTATTTCCCTGACATCTCATGGACCCTGCAGCCTTGAGCTGGGCATTAGGGAGCTGCACACAGAATCTGGAGAGGTTTGGTGCCTTAGTGTAGGACCAGGAAGGCTGAATGGCAGAAAGCTCCCCAGGCTGTCTTACAGCAGTGTGGAAAAAGCGCCACGTTACAGGTCTTCCAGTGGGAGTTCCCACACACTCAGGCTTTGTAAACTATAATTAAGGAACTGTTGAATAGCAATTTTAGATAAGCACATTTTCAATGTAGCTCTTGGAAGTTGGAATTAGAGGTAATTCCTGTGTAGATTTAAGCATTTATAAAAATGTCATGCTCCCTGCGTAAGGAAGCCCTGGTTCTGAGCTTTTTCAAGTGTTTGGACCCACATTATTAGAGGATCTTCAAGCTGGGCTATCATAAGCCTGACCATTTATTTTGGTGCCTGTACACAGTCTCTTTAAAAGTGCAGTCCTAGTCATACCTGCATAAATTCCCCCCAAATAATCTGCTGATAAATATCTCCTGAAGTCAAAAATGCCAACAATACATAGCCTTCAATTAGAAGCTGGATTTACTTTCCTTTCTTGTATGTCAGACTACTTGAATTACTGAAACAATAATGGAGCTTGATGATTATTGCAACATCTACATCCATATTTTAGTTGCAATTAAACTTTCTGAAGCTCCCAGTTTATTTAATGAAACCAAACACTTTGTTTCCAAAAAAAAAAGAAGAAAAAAAGACTGTGCAAATACAATCATTATAATCCAATTCCAGAAGAACTAATAAAAAGAGAAAAAGATCAATCCAGAATTCATTAAATGCCTTATGTGTCAAGATGACCTTTAAGGTTTGCTGGTAATCTACATTTTCAAATTTTTAGACCCTTTTTTTGCAGACTCTCAGAGTGAACAAAGCAGCACTGATCAAATTTATTGCTTAGCAAATGAGGGATTTTCTGACCATTTTATGTCTACATTTTTTTGGTGCATCAGGATAACAGGAGTGGGCTTCAGACTACAAGAGAAATAAGGTGCCCTGGATATGCACGTATTGTGAGCTCTTTTTCCACAAGAGTGGAAGAGAAGGAGTTGTTTCAAAGAAAACATCAGGGATGCATCTGCCCTCCAACCCCCTCAAAGAAGCACGTACCACATCTTTCTCATCCTTACACCCAGAGAGAAAGAATTTTTCTGACCAGAAACTTGCCCCAAATCTGGCATCATCCTTAGGGTTGCTGCTGGATGGAGTTTGGTCCCATGCTCTCTTTCCGCTGAAAGCTAAACCGTTTTGAAAAGTAGTTGCGTTTTACTAAGAATTGTGCACAAATCTCTGTTACATTCTGGTGTCTCCCAGGATAGTAAACTACTATAAAATTGGGTATTTCAGGTAACTGGATTCTAGATTAAATACAGGAGCCTGAGTTAGGGAGGCAAACCAAGGACAGGATTGGCAGAAACAAGGCTGTTGCATGGGAAGTCACCCATCCAGAGAAGGAAAATGGCCTTGCTCCTGCCTTTGTCTTGGTGAAAGCTCTGAAACTGCTGATACCAGTGACCAAAATGCTGATTTATGACCTGGTGTCTCCTGTGAGGTGTGACTCCCAACCCAAAGCAGGAGTTGCTGCCTGCTGGAAGCAGTGGATGTCCAGTTCTTCAGGGCAGATCCTCTCTACCCCAAGGCGTGTCCCATACCTGCATTTTTGGGGGTAATAAAATCGGATTTTGCCCCTACTGCTGAGAAGCTGTGAGGCAGGGCATTAAGCATGACCCAAGGCTCCTGGGCTCCTTGAAAACCATCTCCCTCAGGGTTCCCATGTGCCTCATCAGTCCAACACTTGGCCACAAGAGAGACAATAATCATTTGTCGCTGTGAGTGGCAGTAAGGAGAGCAGAACACACACCAAGCCATAGAAAGCAGAAGTGTGACAGACTTTATTTTGATTCTAACTTTTATACAGAGATATCTACATAATAGTGATTGGACAGTGTCATCCCACCCCTCAGGGGGATTGGCTGAAGCCTTACAGCTTCAGTTAGCAAAACATAAGATTAGAAAGAGAGAAAAATGTCCCAGTTTATCTTGTTTTCCTACAGAGTTTGTGAGAAGGAGAAAATTCTTCGGACTGCACGTCCACAATCGTTTGCTTATGTGGGGTGGGAAATGGGATGGCAAAGGAAGGCTTTGCCCATGGTTTCACATGAAGGGTGGGGCAGAGCAGGGCACACATCCAACCCACTGCTCTTATCCACTGCCTCTGTATTTCTCCTGCAGCAGAGACCTTTTCTGCCGGAGAGAAAGGGCCTGATTGACAGCGCCAAGGGGCAAGGCCTTGCTTTCCCCTGCAAAACAGGTACGTCCCTCTTGTGCAAGCACCACCTGCCAAGCCCTCAGCCTCCCTGCTGTGGCTATTAATAATCACTTCCCATGATTTCCACAGCTTTCTGATGCGGATACTTGACCTCTCGTAATTTTGCCCAGGTCCCCCACTCATGTTACAGGGGATATCCAGCAGCCGTGGTGCTGGGGGTGGGCTGAACCTCCCTCCTCCTCGCTGTGCCTCCCTGGAGCCCCTGTGCTGCTATCCCCACTTTCATCTCCACCGGCGTCCGACGCCGTTCCTCTCCTCGCTGCTCTGGCAGCTCTCCAGTGCCCCTGTTCAGATTTAAACACCAGGTTGCACCTGTTGCTCGAGCTGTTGATTGGGAGGAACCCCAGCGGAAAGTGACCCCGCGTGTCCGGCTGAGCCGTCCCTCCCCGCTAATGGAAAAGCGCTAAAGCCACCAGCCTGTTCCTCCAGGCCATTTGTATCCCTGTGTTCCTGCCTTATTATTGACTGCCTCCTTGGAAAACAATTCTGTTGCTTAACTTATTGTAACGCTTCCTTTTTTTTTTTTTTCTTTTTTTTTCTTTTTGTTTTTGTCGTCTCCCTCCTTTGCCAGTCCAGCAGCCTCAGGACTCGATTTCTCACATTTATTCGGTCACTGCTCTGCAGCAGGAGGTGATTTTAGGACAGCAGGCAGCACATCCTCGTTCCTCCACACCATGTGTTAGGGAGCTTGATGTTGTCCCAGCACAGCGTCCTTCTTCAATGAATAAAAAAAAGTGGGGTTTATGCAATTCTGGCTTTCCAGGACAATTCTATTCACCTCTATACTCTGCTTTGCACAACACCTAGCATT
Source organism: Melanocharis versteri (assembly GCA_013397845.1). NCBI lineage: Eukaryota > Metazoa > Chordata > Aves > Passeriformes > Melanocharitidae > Melanocharis > Melanocharis versteri. The sequence goes on along the minus strand of VZTG01002336.1, from coordinate 10,849 downwards.
TTCCCAAGTTGTTTCCTAATTTTGTGGCTTCCTGTGTGTCTGTGGGTGGGTCCCAGCGATGGGGGCTTCACAATGTGAAGGATGTGAAAGAAACATTGGTTGGGGACCTTCACTTGAGCAGCACAATCACAGAATAAGCTGAGTTGGAAGGGACCCACAAGGATCATCGAGTCCAACTCGTGGCCCTGACAGGACACCCCAAGAATCCCACCATGTGCCTTGGGAGCATTTTTCAAATGCTTCTTGAACTCTGTCAGCTTTGGTGCTGTGACCACTGCCCTGGGGAGCCTGTTCCAGTGCCCAACCACCCTCTGGGTGAAAAACCTTTTCCTCATATCCAACCTAAACTTCCTCTGACGCAGCTTTGAGCTGTTCCCTCAGGTCCCTTCACTGGTCACAGAGAGCAGGGATCAGTGCCTGCCCCTCTGCTTCCCCTCGTGAGGAAGCTGCAGACTGTGATGAGATCTCCCCTCAGTCTCCCCTTCTCTAAGCTGAACAAACCAGCCTGCAGGAGTCCCTAAAAACATCGTATGAACACATCAAGTTGGGTTCTCCCTGGTGAGAATATCCATCAACCAGGAGAACCATAAACCTGGGACCTTGTGGCAGCCCAGAAGTCACTCTGGGGGGAAGTAGGGACAATGTATTTTCCTTTCTGCTGTTAAAAACTCTGAAAGTCACATATTAAACACGCCCTCGGATCACCCTATGGCAGCCCTTATCTGGATACCTCACAACAGGCCATAAGGAGCTTTCAGAGGTCCCTCAAACAAGCCTCTTCCTATCTCCCATCAGCCAGCACCTTCTCAGGGTGGCTCAGCTCTGATAAGAGATGTCCTCATTTTCTTCGTGCTCGCAGTGTGACAAATGTATTCCTCCCAGTGCTGCTGAGGAGGGGTGATACCATGTGTATTAGGCAACAAGGAGAGTGGAGAGGGAGGCAAAAACAGCCTGACAGCTGCTTCTCAAGTAGACCATCAACAACTGTCTGCTAGGAAATTTAAAATAAATCAGGGAATAGTTCTTTTTTACAACTTTCCTTCATTTTCCACTGGCTAGCAGGCAGGCTTTTGCATCCAGCAAAATAACAGGCATTTCCATGAGCTGTTTATTTGACAGGGTATTAGAGGAAGGTGAATGATTAGGTCTTGGGGAGTGTTAATGGGGCCATTTCATGCTGTGGTGATTGGTGGACTGATAGAATGGATTATGTGCCTATAATGATAATTTTTTTGCTGCTGGGTGGTCACAATTTCCCATTGAAAATCTGCTTGTCAGGGCACCAAGACATTTTTCCGTGGGTGTTCCTTATTGTTATTTAAAGGTAAGGAAATCATTTCAAAAGCACGAATTAAGCTTGGTTGCCAACAGGACAGTCATAAAGTTGGGGGGAAAGAAAAAAAAAAATAAAAGAAAAGCCTCTGGGAATCTGACAGCCCTCCCCACATGGAACCACACTCCCGCGGGATGGGGGGGTGCGTGGGCTGCCACCGGCCCCCACACTCTGCTTTGACGTGGAGAGCTGGGAATCAGTCACTTTGATGTCTTATCTTATCCCTGAAGATGGACAGCAGTGGCTTGCTCGGTGGCTGCCCTAGTGCCACTCCAGCAGCCCCTTTTGAAGTGCTGGAGCGGCACTCGAGCGGCTGTGGCGAGAGCGGAAAAGCTGACACCAGCGCTGCTCTGGGACACGGCCACCGGCGACGTGGGGAGGGTGATGCCTGTGTGCTGGGCGGCGTCTGTCCTTGTCACCCGTGGGTGTCACAGCGGGGGCCGGTGCTGGGTGGCTCTGTGCAGACATCTCCCACCCACGGGCGCCTCTGCCCCGGCGTGTTCGCAGCTCTGCCGGTTTTGTTCCGCAGAGATGCACTTGCTGAGTGTGGAGACAGCAGAAAAAGCCAGGGAGGTGTTCAAACATGTTCCTCTGATTCTTGGGGCTGAGTTATCTCGCTGGCATTTGGGTATCCAAACTCAGCTGCTGACTCCATCCCTGGCAAATCTCTGCGGACAGCACGAACTGGGCTCCTATCAATGCCCTTAATAAGAATCTTCTTCCACCCCTCCAATCTCTCCCCACACAGGTTGTTTCTTGTTCTTTCTGGTCTGTTCTTCCTACCATCCAGCAGACACAACCTCTCCTATGCTCCCACAGACCACAAAGGCAAAGGTTTACTCCAAATTTATATTACCCAGATCTGCAGCAGCATTTTCCCTGGCCTTTGGCAAGCAGAGTCCAACTCTGCATTTCCCCATCCCTTTGTATTGGCTGGCACACCTCTCTGCTTTTAACTTTCCCCTGCTTTGCCTTCCTTTTGCATCAGGCAGAGCAGTCAGATTGTGTTTTCAAAACCTCTCCTGTCTGTTTCTTTCTGCCTCTAATTCCCAGCCCTAACCTGCCCCACACCTCCTTCTCACTCATACAATTTTTGAACAAGCAACTTCGTGTTTTCCTGTAGACACCTAGAAATATCTGTAAAGTGCCCTCATTGCCCTCCTTTGAACTTGCCTTGCTGCAAGAGAGCCCTGGGTAGTAATTAAGTTGCTGATGGACGAGTACCATGGCCACGATGCTGACAGATACCACTTCATCATTTCCCAGTAATCCATTGCACCTGTTATTAAATGTTTTCTTTCCTTCAGCCTGGAGACTCTTGTGAGGGTTTTTTATTTGGCGTTTTTAGACCCTGGAACAGAGATATCCTGGACTCTCTCAAGTGCTATAGGAACTTAAGTGCCAAATAAAAGAACAGTCATTTGGAGCTGACCACTTCTATGTAGTTCAGAGCTGAGGATAAAAATCAGTTGAGTTGCTTTCAAATTTTTCTCCTTTATGCATCAGTTGAATGGAATCCAAAGGCTCTTTTCTTTGTCAGCTTGTCTGGTTTGTTTGCCGTGCCACTGTGAAAATTCCTTCCTTCTGGTGGGTTTTTTGTGTGGTTTTTTGTTTGTTTGGTTGGTTGGTTTGGTTTGGGTTTTTGTTTGTTTCTTTGCTTCGTTGTTGTTTTTTGTTTGCTTGATTGCTTTTGTTGGGTTTTGTTTGCTTGTTTGTTTTTGTTTTCATTTGGGTTTTTTTGCTTGTTTTTTTGCAAAGAATTGAAGCTTAGATGTTTTAACGAAAATCATTTCCCTGCCTGTCCCCCAAATCACTGCTGTGGTGCATCACAGTCCCTGTGTTAGCATGCAGAACCTGGAAACAGCATCTTGAAACATGACTGAGCCTGATTCACAAAGTATAAACTGCTGCCATCCGTCACCAGGAACCTCCTGAGTAACATTTTTTTCCTTGCTTTAAACAATCAGTCCAAGTGTAAAGCACATAACAGTAGAAAGCAGACACTCCTTGGTTTAAAGAGAATAAAGTGCTTGGTCAAAACTCTGCCAGACAATTGCTGGATGAATTTCACAGAAGGGACCCCATCAGCCTGACTCCCAGGAAAAGATTCCAGCTGCTTTTTGCAGAGCTGATCCATTGGTGACTCTTGGTGCTGACACAAATTCTTTGTACCAGGAGGAGCCATTCCCAGGTCTTGTCCTATTTCATAGAACAATTAAGGTTGGAAAAGACCTCTGAGATCATCAAGTCCAACCACAAAACCAGCACTGCCAGGTCCACCACTAAACCGTGTCCCCAGGCATCACACCTGCACATTTTCTGAACATTTCCAGGGATGATGATCCCACCATTTCCCTGAAAGCCCGTTCCAGTGCCTGACCACCCTTTCAGCGAAGAAAGATTTCAACATCCTCCTTCCTCACCACAAACCCCAGCATTTCTTGCAGGCCCTGGTGGGTGACCTTGCCCATTTATCCAGCCCAGGCCTCCTTTACGAGCCCCATCTCTGGTGATCAGCAGTAACAACTGTCCAAGTGATATGATGGATTAAATGTCTGCCTCCAGAACCCCTGCTTGCAGTATAAAGTCCAAAATATAAATCTGAAGGCAATATCTGGGTAGTGTCTCCTCAAAGCTTTCTCTGTTGGCCTGGCTACACCTCGTTTTCTCTTCATCAGTCTGAGTCATTTTAAAATGTCACATCTTCCTGGCCTTAAATGAGAACACTCATAACATTTTATTCAGTATTTTTTCAATTTTCAGTCCTGTGGATTCTGAAAGTGAAATTGTTTAATTAAAGGAGTCCAGTTCTGCTTCAATTTATATAGCCAAATAATAGAATATAATGCAATGAGACAAAGTCACCCAGATCCCAATTTTCTGCTGGCAATAGTATTTACTAGCAAATCATGGCTGAAAGTGGTTGTTTTAAGTTATTTTTACACTGTGGAGAAAAAGTGACTTGGTGGCAGGATTCCTTCAGAGACCTGGGTAAAACTGATTGTATTTTTTACTAAATTACTGTTTAGCAATCCAAAGATGTTCTTTGCTATTTTCTGGCATGTGAAACGACATACTAAATGGCACTTGGGGGTTAATTTTCATGACCCTGACTCTACCTCTCAACAAGATAGATTACGTTTTCAATTCTATTCCTTGGTGTATAAGAGAGAATCATTTTGTAGAAAATGAGAATTGATCCAAATCTTCACCCTAAAGTCAAAATGCAGTTTTATTGACCAGAAAGGAAAAAAAAAAATTAAAAAAATGCATTCTTTAGAGGAGTGTTCCCTGTGATATCCTCCGTGACAAAACAGCCTGAAATGGGAGCAGAGCTGCCACCTCAGTGGAGAAACTGAAGTTTGGGGAAGGACAGGCCGTGCCTGGGAGACCCAGCTCCTCCTATGGGCTCGTCTGTGAGCAGTTTGTGTGCAACCTTGGTGCATTTCCCTCTCCTCCCAGGATTTGGTCGGCTGCCTCCCTGCCCTCTGTGCCTCTTCCAGCCTGACACTGCAGCTATCAGGGGCCACACATGGTGCAGATAAAAGGCCAAGGGGGTTTTCCAAAGTGTGACAGTGTGACAGGAGCCAGGCACCTCCCTTCTGCTGGAAATCGCTGGGAGGTTCTGTCAGTGCTGCCCTTCATGGGGTGAAGGGAAGCGATGACTTTTGGGTGACAGGCACCCCACGAGGGGTCCAGGGGCATCAACAATGGGACACAGCTCCTGTACCCTCCTGGGGCCAGCTGGGAACAGCCTGCAAGCCAAGCAGGCCTGGGGACTTCATCCTGCTGTCCTGGCCAGGCAGAAGCACAGATCTGACTTCTGGCCATGCCCTGGGCCAGCTGTCACTTTGGGAAACATCATTTCATTGCTCTGCTCCCACATCTCCTCGCCCAACTCGGGCTTTGCTGTGCTTATCTACACTGCTGGTCCTCCAGGAATGCTCTGGGAATCAGCCCTGGCCAGGTGTCTCTGGTTGGGTATAAGGTCTGATGGCATTTTATTTTCCCCTTCCCTTGAGAGATGCAACACAGTTAAAACCAACAAAAATATTCCTAACCTTTCCCCTAGGAGAAAAACGCTGGAAAATATGAGCCTAAAGGGCGAAACAAGCCCAAATTTCTCCCTTTCATAAGACATATAAGAAAATCTCCAGGTTTTCCTTATTGTAGGGCTGAAGAATTTCACAGCCCACTCACCACATGGCTCTGAATATTTGGGCTGGCACTACCAGTGCCAAGCTGGGCACGCTGGCGTTTTGCTCTCAACATTTTGTGTGCTGGCGTGCAGCCAGGCTGGAGAATTCTCTGTAATCATAGGAGATGGAAATTAAAAACCCATCAGATCCCCATCCCAACAACAAAGCCTTTCTGCAGGAGGCAGAGGGCAGTGTTTGCACACACATTGTCACTGGGAAAACGTGCGGGTCAAGTTCATCCCTGGTGTTCTCCTAGTGCTTCTCTTTGGGGTGAGGGTGGTGGTGTTCTCTTTGGGGTGAGGGTGGTGGTCCACCGTGGACTCAGTGAGATAAAGGTCAGCTTGGATGTGTTTGGGGAATGTTGTGGGGGTTGTTGTAGTGCTCACCTCTTCTGAAAAACTGCCACAAGTCCCCATGGAGCCCCTCGAGATTGGGGTCACAGCTCCTCCCAAGGGACACCAGCATCAGGGAGCTCCAGTGGGTTTTTTCTCCAGCTGGGGGAATTGCCCTGCACTGAGCAGTCAGAAGCTGAGTCACAAATGTTACAGGCTCCACAGGAGGCAGCTGCTCACAGGTTGAGCTCTTGGGTCCTGTCCCTGGGGCACTCGCGGATCTGGAGAGGGGAGAAGTGCCCACTGCGTTGTCCCGCTGGTTGCATTTAGTAAGGCGCTCTTAACGTTAGCCTTATGCAGGCAGCTGATCCTGGAGAGGCAGGAGGGGGGCAATGTGCCTGTGTACATGCCTAGGAGGCTAATTTGATCTCCTCGCTGCCTCCCCCCTGCCCGCCACCTCAAAACAAACCTACAGCGTGGCAATGTGCCTCACGGATTAGCGAGGGGAGACCGCGGCACGGCCTCGCTTCTGGGAAATGCCACCGGCTAATGGCATGGCAGGACACTCGCAGCCTCGGAGCCGGCCCTTTGGCAGGAGCCTGCGAGTCTGAAATCAATACCCCCTGTGCTTCCTGTGCCCCCCTGCTCCTGCTCGTCCCCTCCAGAGCCGAGCTTTCCCAGGGTCACAGCTCAGATCCGCCTCGTCCCGATGCTCCCTGTGACAAAACGCTCTCTGAGGCTAAACGGGTTGGAGAGTGGAAGGAAAACTTTTCCCAAGCTTTCCCACTCAGTTTGTGTTTACAAACAGGGCTGCTTTAGGAAACCGATAAACTTCACACTTTCCTGCTGGTAGCCTCAGGGGAAAAATATCACAGCTCTAAAGCGCTGTTCCTACAGAGGGAGTGTGTATGTGCCTACAGAGACCACTGCAGTTTGTATCCATTCGAACAGGGAGTACCTAAACCTCTCCCAGGCATCTCTTTGGTGTCACCTGCAAGAGGCAGCTTCCCCTCCCCAGCACCTGCTGCATTTCACATTACAGTAAAGACAGCAAAGGGAGACTCTCCTGCCACTCGATACCAACCATCCTGTGATTAAATCCATCCTTGCTTTAGCTTCATTGTGCCACTGGAGCTGAGTCAAGGTTTAATTTATCCCACATAGTTTACGAGGCCCTCACGAGCTTTCAGCAGAGAGGAAATGCACTCCCTGCCCGTGGTGCACTCCAACAGCTGACTGAACATCCCAGCTCCGAGCTGAGCAGGATCTGGGAGGAGAACACTGCAGCAGGTGGCGTGTAAAGGGATGTGTGACACAGCCAAAGGCCTGAGAAATGCAAAATGATCTCTGAGACTGCATTTCCTGCCCATCAGAGTCACGTCACTGCTCTCGTTGGAGGGTGGGAATTACTGTCCCCCAGCTTGGGTCAAGCAGCTACTGAATGCTGAGGGGTCCTCAGGCTGCTTCCAGGAGGGATGGGAACTGTCTGTAATCATGCACATGTTTGGTGCCTCAGTATTTCAGGAGCCAAATAAGATCACATGTCTCCTCTTCCAGACTCTCTCCTCCAGTCTGTGTCTCAAGCTTTCTCCATGATTTGTTCTAAATATTTTTAATAAATAAATAAATAAATAAATAAATAAATATTATATCATATAATTGCACATAATATATCAATGCACAAGTATAATTAAATAACATGTTATAATTATTAAATAGCTTATAATTAATAATTATATATAATATAAAATATATAATAAATTTAATAATAATTCTTTCCCCCCCTGATTTTTCCTAAACACACAGCACTCTTCCAGCGCCAGTGCACAGCTTTCTGCTCTGGATCCAGTCCTAAAGCCAGGCTCTTCTTGTATGGTATAATTCTGATCAGCCTCACATATTCCTCTGATCAGTCTTGCAGCTCAGCTCTTTTCTTTGTAAAAAGCTTATTTACCACCTCCATCTCTCCTGAATAAGGAATGACCATCCCATCTTTATGAAACATAGCTGGGGCCAGGTCCCAAACCTCTCAAACATCTCTGAGTCTCCACAGTTAGAGAACAATGCACTCTTAGGTTCACCCCACATGGGATGTGTTTCATTAAACATTTAAAGAGTTATAGGAAAGCAATTATTTTTATAGAGCATTTCTCTTGGGACCTTCTGCAACTCAGGCTGATTTTGGTGCTATCCAAAGCTCATCAGAGGTCCTGTGCTGTTCCATATCCCTGCACAAGCCCACTGCTGCCCTGGTGCTGGGGGATGGCTTTCTGGAGCTCTGGCCTTTTTGTTCGAGAGAAACATTGCCCTTGTAGGGAAAATCTCTCTGTGCAAAGCCAGTGTTCACAAAGGAGACAGAGGAGTCCTGCAGTTTCATTCGAATAAAGGGAGAGCGGGCACCGAGGCACAGCCCGAGGGGTTTTCTCTCTCGGGGTTTCAGAGAGTGCAGCCTCCTTTTATCCCAAACTCCCGGCCGCATCTTGCTCTCTTCCTTTCCCTATTGCTGAGGCACCAGGAAGGCACAGCCTTCCCAAACCTCCTACCACATATTCCCCCCTTAAATATGCCCTTTCCCCAAAAAAAATCAGAAACTCAGGCTTGTGCGGACCCACTTGTCTATTTCTGGAGCCAACCTGTCTGGGTAAGTTGGTAGAGACATTAAGCCCCATTTCAAAGACGTCAACACCCATCCTTTCACTCGTGGAATTGTTTGTAAAGACATTAGCACACATCTTCACTATCACCTTCACACTCACCCCAGCCTTCACCATCCTAATCACCTTCATAGTTTTGGAGGTTTCCACGGTGAAATCCTGCCCAAAACCTTGCCCCCTTCACACCTCCTTAGGTTTTCTGTAGGGAAAACTTCAAAGGCAGAGCAGAGCCCAGTGGCCTCCTGTAGAGAAATTCACTTTTTCAGTGAATCCATCTCAGGATTTCTAGTTTGCCTTCCTTCAGTGTTGTGGAAGCAAAAGCAGTCTCGGGTTTTAAGCATTTCACAATTTAAACTCGTTCCCTCCAGAAAATGAACTAAACCCTTTTTGCCTATGGAATTATTTTAGCAACACTTCTGTCTTTCAAAATCCCTGGAGTGCTCAGCATTAATTCAGAGTGATGATGGCTTGGAGGGCCTTGGGGGGCTTTGCTGCAGGGTGATGAGGGGGTCAGTGGTACCTTCATGGGGCAAATTGTTTTCCCTTCCATGGGGAAAACACTGGGGCAGTGGGAAGATGGAGGCCGGTGGGAAGCGAGGATTGTGGAGCACTGTACAGGCAGGACCCAGGCAAAGAACAAGTCCCAGACTCCTCTGACAAGCCCAGGGACAAGCCCACTTCCTAGGGAAGTGCTTATTTTAATTAGGTCAATGTTTGTGGTCAGTCAAGCTTCCACTTCAGGTGTTCTTCAAAAATTCAGCAAAGATCCATACTGGGTAATTCCAACATTTGTAGCACAACCTCCGTGGTGCTGGGGCTGCCTTGGTTGCTGGTCACACCTGTGGGGAGGGCACCAGGAACGCTCAAATCACCTCAGGAAAGTACTTTGAAAAACATAGCGTTTTCAAGGGTAAGATTTTTCTTGCTTCTATGTGTTGGTGAAAAACAAAAGGAAAATATCTCCACTGGAGTGACTTCACCCAATCTGATCTTCAGAGCTGGAGATAAGCCCAGGGGAGTGATGGGCCCCATGGCTAAGGATGTGTGGGAGCTCACAAGAGCTGCCTGCCCAGCAATGCCTCAGCAGCACTTTGGGCACCAGCCTGGCAAGAGAGCTGCTTCACCGATGCGTGGGTTTCAGAAAAGCTGGATCCCCTTTAGTTCAAGGAGGAGGACGTCCTCAGAGCTCCTCAACCCACTTTTTTGGAATTTATTTGTATTTTTCCTTTCCCCCCAAGAGAGGCTCCTGCTCTGCTGCCAGCGCTGCGCCGCGAGCTCGGCGTGGCTCTCCTTCGTGGGGCGCTGGGCAGGGAGGGCTCTGCAGCGCTGGGATGTGACAGCTGGGTGGGAGCTGCAGCAGCCTGGTGGCACAGCCTCGGGGCAGGACCAGGCTGAACTTCCTACGTGGCAGGAGACACCTCTGCCTACGTGCTCGGGACTCCAGGCAACGTGCTGCCCTCAGGCACCGAGCAGCAGGAGCAGCAAGTGTGGTTATGGCGTGTTGCTGCTGTGGAGAGTGAAGTTTACACTGCATTTATCTTCTCACAGCAGAAGCCTCTTTTATTAATGCACGTTCAGAGCTTGTATACTAAGGTTTGCTTCTCAGGAAAAAAAAAAAAAACAACCTGGTAGGAATCTGTTTGTTCCCAAAAGGCCCGAAGGGGAACTCTTGTTTGTTTAGGAGGTGTCCCGCTGTCCAAGAGCACTCTTCAGCTAGCAGGAGTGCTGCACGAGTTATCACAAAAAAGCTTCGTGGGAAGTCAGATCTGGGAAGAACATAATCCCCTACTTATTTTTGCCCAAGTTTTCAACATCTGGCTCAGTGCCCAAACCAGGCCACATCCCCTTTGAACCTCTCTGTCTCCAAAGATGGTGTTGGAGCACCCTGGCGTGCCCGACCCTGGCCTCCAGGGATGCTCCACGCCAACATATGCATTGCATAGATTGGGATATTCTCAGCCAAGACAATAGATTTAATCCTTGGTGACAGTGTGTAAATAAAACAGATTTTAACATCTGGTCTCCTGGCTTTAAAACACAATGGCACTTCGTAAATAATACAACATTTTAACTCCCAGAAGGCACTAACAAGTACTTTATTAGGTGTCACGTCAGTGCCCCATTTTGCAGCAACTGCCCAGAACTAGATGTGCTATAATTCAGTTACACTGTAAGTAGCTACTAATGAGGCACATTATTATAAAGAGCCAATGCCGTGCAGCTAGACCGCAGTAAATCTGGAGTAATTCCAGTGAAATCAGTGCTAGAGCATGGATATGCCTTTATGAAATGAAAAACAAAGGCTTGCTCAAAAAACCCCAAAACACACAA
>VZTG01002335.1:199511-234666 GCA_013397845.1 Melanocharis versteri | reverse complement strand
CGGCACCCCCATCACACCACACCCGGTCACCTGCACAGGTGGAGTTTATTCGTTCCACAACAAGGGCTCAGCTCCCCCCCCCACCCCGCACCCCAGAACTCGGTGTTTGCTCCTCTTGTTTTTAATGAAATTGTGGCAAAATCACTCCAAAGGCTCCGCGTTCACACACCGAGGATGGGGGGGAAGAGGAGGAGCAGCAGGACACCCCTGAGCCCGGCGGTTTCCAGGTGTGCCTGCCTCACAGTGCTTATTTACAGGAATTACAGAAATTTCATATATAGCTTTCTCTGTGGCCCAATTAGACAAATATCTCCCTCTCTAGAATATAAAAAATACAGAGATTTGCCATTTTTGGAAGTAAAATGTGCATTATCCGACTGTGAGCAGGAGGTAAACCTGAAAACCTGGTGCTGTTGGAGGTGGCAGGTGGAGCCAAATCTTCCTCCACCTCAAACCACTCCAAGGCAGGAAAAACCCAGAATTCAGACCATGTTTCTCATGGAAAATAAAATATTTCAAGTAAAGATGAAGGTGGGTTTCAGCATTTCAGAGCTCTGAGATCAGTCAGTACAATGCAAACCAAACCTGTGCAACAGCAGCTGTGCTTCCTGCTCCAAAAAATCCACCCCAGTTCCCATCTTTGGGCTCTTGTTGCTTTTTTGTTTTTTTAAATCCTTGGAAATACCACTAGCAGTTCTTTGAAAACCAAACAAAAAAAATATCTAGACAAAGGGAAGCAGCAGAAAAAAAATAACTTCCCAGCAGTGAGAGGACTTCTCATTTTTCTGTCCGTTTTCAGTATTTTTCATCAGGGAACTGGTCCTGGGTTCACCAGGACCGTCCACTGAAGGAGGAAGGCCAGGGCTAAACTTTGCTCTTGGCATGTTAAGAGTCTTTTAATAAAGGGTAACATGTGCAAAAAAAGAAAAAAAAAACCCAGGAAAAAAAAAAAGAAAAAAGGAAAAAAAAATTTAAATAGATGAACCCAGGTTTTGCAGAATTACTGTGGCCACAACAGCTCCCTCCTCTCCGTGTCCTCACCCAACCCAAGGCCGCAGTACCCGAGGTAAGAACTGCATTTAGGGAGACACCACCACAAAGAAGAAGCCACCAAGAGGTGCCACCTGTCACCTCCGTGTCCTTCCTGCCTCCAAAGACAAAGTGAGCAGCAGCCCAAAGAAACGAGGAGCAGGAATTCCCCTTCTCTCCGCGAGGAGCGAGCGCTGTTTGTATTTCCGCGGAGTTTTCCTAAACAGGTGGAGTGGGTGTCCAGCCTTCCCAGCCAGGACCAGCAGCTGCTCTCCCAAACTTTCCAGAAAGTTCGTGGTGGGGTTCTGGGGGTTTTTTTTTTGGAGGATTTTCCCCCAGGATTATAGCTGGAATCCTTCCATGGGAGCCTCGGATTGCTGGAAGATGTATTGCTGCTGGTTCTCGTCCACCTGAGGAGCCACGGCCGCGTCGTCCTCCACCCCAAAGTAATGCTCAATCAAATCAAAAGCTTTCTGGTAGATCTCCTGGTTCTCGTGGCTCTGCAGGAATTCTATCTTATCCAAACCTTTTTGGGGGAGGAAAGAAAAAAAACAATAAAAAAAAAGTGGAACGGGATGAAACAAAGAAATCCCCTCTCCACGGAAAAGAGCAGAACTGACAGCAAAATCCAGCTGTTTCCCCATCCCATCCCTGCCAGGCAGGTTTGGCTCATCCAGATGTGCTCCCAGCTGCACATTCCAGTGGAATTGAATCCCCAGATTCCAGTGGAATTAAACCAGTGAGGAATTTGGTAGCTGCAGGGGGTAGGGAGCAGCAGGAGCTGTCCCAGGAGCCTCCAGCTTTCGCTGCCCTAATTAAATCCAGTGCTGCACAGAAAGCATCCATGCACACTGGCACCCTCAAGAATTCCAGGAATTATCCTTCCAGGGAGAATCAGGACACTCAGAGTAATGAGAGGGCAAAGCAGACACTGGCAGCTCACAGGGAGTTTCAGACCAAAATAGGAACTTGCTCCTCCTCATAGCATCGGGAGCAGGACCAAAAAAAAAAAAAAAAATCAGAACCAAATTAAGTCACTCCAGGGAAAAGCAAAGTCTCCCTGGATTTCCAGTGAACAGCTGGAGCAATTTTAGACCCAGAAATGTCACTTTTTACTTAGCTCAGCTCATTTCTGCTTAATATTCCCACCTGGTGCAAGCCACGATTCTCAGCTTGGACTCCAGATCAGAGTTCTCACTTCCAAGTATTTTCTCCTTACCCAATAAATGAGTTTGAAAAGATTTTGGGACAAATATTGGCTATTTTGAAATATAACCCCTTCAACAGAGCAGAAAAGCAACCAAGAGAGCTCTGCAGTGCCCAAAGCCCCACCTACCATAGGCCTCCTCGATGAGGCTGCAGTAGGGGTTGATCCCAGTCCCACTCTGGTTGGCTTCCTGCTCTCCCAGCCTCAGGATGTTCTCCAGCCCGTTCAGTGCCACCAGAACAATCTTGGAGTCCATGACAGTCAGCAGGTCACACAGAGGTTTGATACAACCCAAATTCACCAGGTACCTGCAGAGAGAGAGCAGCACCAACAGCACTGAGTGTTCAGGGAAGCATCACCTTTGCTGCCTTGGATGAGTCCAACTGAAAATCCAGAAATTTACCTTAAAATAGACATTTACTGCTCTGCAAAGTTAATTTTGATCCATTCATTTGCATTTGTACACAGCCCTATTTTCAGAGATTTTTTTTTTTTAAGGGGAAGGAGCCACTTTTGAAATCCAAGTGCTGCTTAAATTAAGTCCACACTGGAATTCAATTTGTCATTAAGTTTGGACATTTAGCCTCAACTACCCAAAGCGGGATGGAGAAATTTGGGACTGGATTATCCTCACCCAGAAGGAAATCACAAATTACAGCCCAGCTCTGCCTGTTACCCTCCGGAATTTCTCCAAATTCCTCCTCTGCCTGGGAATCCCCATCAAGGCAAAGCTCTCAGGAGTCCAGCCAGAAGTGCTCCAGGAGGAGGCCCCTCAGGGAATACCTGATCTGCTCGGGAGTCCCTCCTGACGTGGCGTTGGTGATGGCCCAGGCTGCCTCTTTCCTCGTGCGGAATTCCGCTTTCTGCAGGATTTCAATCAGCACCGGGAAAATGTTGGCATCGATGACTGCCTGGGAAGAGAGGGCAGGGAGAAGGGTTGGCATTGGCAACACTGATCTCAAAAGGCTTCTGAAAGAAACCTCCACCTCCATATCCCAACGTGAAGAACTTCCCAAGCTGCATCCCTTCAGTGATTCCTGTGGTTTGTTCCTCAGCCAAATCCTATTAACTGAGATATTCCAGAACCAGCACAGCAGACGATCCCTGGAATTGCATCAAGACTGTGGGAATGCTGCAAGCTCTGCTCTGCCTCCCTATGTAGGTCAGGAAAAGGATAATTAAACCCCAACGAGCTCCAGCTCTTCAAAGGGATTGAGGATGGAGAAATAGGGGCTGTATCTCCTCTAATTCCAATGATCCGACCTGTGGCACTCAGTCCATGTGCTGCTGCCATTCCCAGTTTTCATTCCCATTTTTTAGCTCGTTTGGCAGCAGCCAATTTGCAAACGACTGCAGGATAAGAGATGTGAACCAGTCCAGCCTCTGAGGGTCAGGGTAAGGAAAAAGCTGCCAATCCTTAATGCTGAGCTCGGAATCTGGGATCACTGCAGGCAGGCTGGAGAAGACTGTACCTGGATTTGTGCTCTGTTCCCTGCTGTGATGTTGGAGATGGTCCAGCACGCCTCTTTCCTGATGGATTCCTTGGGACTGCTCAATAAATGGAGGAGGCAAGGCAGGGCTGAGCAGTTCAGGATCACCTTGGGGAGAAAGGAGGCACGAGTGAGATCAGCAGTGCCAGGCACACTGCATTCCCTGCAGGAAATTCCTCTCCTCTTCTCACCTGGGTCTGGATGTCATCCCCCGTCACGATGTTGCCAACGGCTCGCAGAGCTGGAGAGGCCACTTTGTAATCGTTGTGCCTGCAGGAAAATCGTGCAAGGACAAACCCAACTCCATCAGATCCTTGGGATATTCCCAATATTCCCTCCCCATTATCCCATCTGCATGATTTCCCTAGGATTCCGTCCCCTGCCATCCAGAACACAGGATATGCTGAGCATACTGCCACTGAAAACAAAGCTGCAAACACACTTTGATCCTTTGCATCCCGACTCCATCCCCTTTCCCATAGAGATTTTGGAGAAATAAAGCCAAGCTGGTTTCTCCCAGCCATTATTCTTTGATTTGCCTCATAGCCAGGCTTCCATTTGAAGTCTGAGAGCACACAACACTCTGCAATCATTCAGGAAATCTGGGAAAGGAGAGAGGAAATTCTTCCCAATTGTCCGTGCAGTTGGCCCACACTCAAAAACCAGCCCAATTTCAGAAATTTATAGGGGTAAGGTTTCCTTTAATCAGTGAATTTGTAATTTTTGGGACAGACATTGAGACCAACACAGGTGTCTTTTCATGCTGTAGAGTAGAACTGGGAAATCTCCAGCTCAGGAAGACAAGCCAGCAAATTCCAGCTGTGCACCTGCTCCAGATGTTCCCACACCACCCCAGGTCAGCTCAGGTGCCTGGATCCCGTGAGCACGGGAGCTTTGGAGAGCTCTGCTGGGATTTCTATGGATTCTCACTCAGTATCCTGACAGATACTCACATTAAGAGCTCCACCAGCCTCCTGCACACCCCTGAGTCCACCACAGCCTGGATCTTCTCGTTGGGACCATCGGACAGGTAGGACAGAGCCCAGCACGCGTCTGCCAGCAGGTCAGAGTCACTGTTGAACAACAATCGGGACAACACTGGCAGGCAGGGAGACACCTGCAACAACAGCCACCACCCAGGGTTAGTCACCAGGCCAGGACCACCACGGCTGCCCGTGCTGACTGCTCAGGGAGAGCCCTGGATGGCCACAGATCCCTTCTCCCAGTCAGCAGCTTCCCCCAGCTCCTCATCAGCGTCCAAAGCCACCTCAACAGCTTTGCTGCTGCACTCAAATTGCACTGAGGAATTCCACTGAGCTTTGGGAGCTCCTCACGTTCCTCTAGAAGAGCTCTGCTGCATTTCTGACTCTCAGTGTTCAGGCCAAGTTCACCTCAATCATTTATAAGTGGGTTTATATTTATATTCAATCCAGATTTCACCCCTCACCACAGGCCTCCAAACTTTGATATGTCAGGTTTCACTTGAAAAAAGTGAAAACACGTTGATTTGAAATGTTTTTGTGTTGCCAAAGGAGGTTGAGACACCTGGAAAACCAGCAGGACCTTTAGCTAGGTTCCCTGAAAAGGGAAGCTACCACAGCTCACAGGAGTCCTGGTTTTTAGCATCTGGAGGTCTCAGAAGAGTTGTTGGTCATAACTGGAGTGAAATCTCAAAATTCCAGAGCTTTAACAAAAGGGTTTAGAGAAACTTTCTAGGGAAGCCTGAGCCTGTCCCTTATTTGAGGGGTCCAGCAGAAAGGTTGGGAAAAATTAAACATCCAGATCAACCTCAGCAGGAAAAACCTCACCCTGCGCCCTCCTCGAGTTCAGCAGCCCAAAATAACCCAGACAAACATATTAACTGGGTGCATCCCCATCACCTGGCTGCCAACAAGGCATTTCTTCTCACCTTCTCAAATTCAGGAGGAGGACTCTTCCCTCTGCACAGGTTTGACAAGGCCCAGACAGCGTTCCGCGTCATGGTCAGCCTGGTGGACGTGGTGAGGAGCCTGAACAGAGAATTACCAGGGATTACTGGCCTTCATGTGCAAGCAGAGGGAACCAAAAGAATTAAAACTAAAACATGAAGTTCCAGTTCAGCCCAGGAAGATGCTCCCAGTCCTCACCAGACACCGAGTGACACAAACTGGTCAGAGTCTGAGCTCTGTGTGAGTCCTGCGGGGTGAGGAGTCAGGCAGCCACCCCTGACTGGCACCAGGAGCAGCAAAATCAGCCCTTTGGGATAAAAATCAGCCCTTTGGGACAAAGCCTGAGTGTTCCAGGGGTGGGATGAAGATTAATTCCTGCCAGATCTACGTTATCACCACGCTGAGGGAGGTGGTGTGAGAGACCAAGCCCAAAAAAATCCACAGCCCAAGCAGAGAGCAGGAGCTGAGGGAAACCCAGTGATTCCAGGAGGAGCAGCCCCTGCCTCACCCCCAGAGCAGTGTGAGGAATGTTATCCACAGAATCCCACTCTGAACCAGGGGTTTGATTCCCAGAGATCCCAGCACTGCCAGGGAATCTGTAAGGAATGTTATCCACAGATTCCCACTCTGAACCAGAGGTTTGATTCCCAGAGATCCCAGCATTGCCAGGGAACCTGTGAGGAATGTTATCCACAGAATCCCACTGGTCTGAACCAGGGATTTGATTCTCAGGGATCCCAGCACTGCCAGGGATTCTGTGAGGAATGTTATCCACAGAATCCCACTCTGAACCAGAGGTTTGATTCCCACTGGCCTGAACCAGAGGTTTGATTCCCAGGGATCCCAGCACTGCCAGGGATTCTGTGAGGAATGTTATCCACAGAATCCCACTCTGAACCAGAGGTTTGATTCCCAGGGATCCCAGCACTGCCAGGGATTCTGTGGGCCCAGCTCCAGCACTGCTGCTGTGCTACCATGGGACTCCCAGAGCTGCTCATGGCTACTCACATTAATAAAGGAGGAAGAATGGAGCAGTTCAGGACGTAATCTCTACACACAGAGCTGTCTCCAGCAATATTCCCCAACGCCCAGACAGCCTGAAAGGAAACAGCAACTTTCAGCATTCTGTTTCTAAGAGGGAGAAACAGGCAGTGTGCTAAGAAAGGAATTTTCCTGGAATTCCAGGCAACAATCGGTGCTCTGGAGCCAGTGGTGGTCACTCAGTTTAAACACTGCATTTTTAACTGCTTCATTTGTCTGCTTCTCCCCAGAATCCCAAAGTGGGGAGTGAGCCCTACCTGCTCCTGAACATCCTCGAAGTCAGAGTTTAAGAGCTCTATAAATATGGGAACTGCCCCAGCCTCGATGACTATTTTGGTTTGCTGGGAAGTCCCCGAGGCGATGTTCGTCAGGGCCCACGCAGCCTCGAACTGAAACGAGGGAAAAATAGGAATAAAAACAGCCTGACCCAGCAAAACATCTCTCATTTCATTCTGGTTACAATTCCTACAATTCTGCTGCAGAGGTTTTGTGAGAGAAAAGAAGAGAATGCCTCAGTACTCAAAGGATTTGATTTTCTCGAGCAATGAAAGAGCCACAGACACTCAAAGGATGAGCAAGAGATGTCACCACCACGTAATTTCATCTCCACAACCATTTCCCAGCAAGAAAAGTGAAGGCAGGCAGTGCAGAAACACACAAAACAGACATTTTTCTGTATTTCATCCAACATCCCAAAGATGCTGCAAGTTCAAGGGAAGCTGAGCAGTAATTCTCTGCTTTTGCCTCTCTTTTTTGGTTTAAAACCACATTTTTATCCAGTTCTCCTGGAAATTAAGCCCCTCTGGCCCATGGCTTGGGGCCAGAAGGCAGGGAGAAAGATGAAAGCAGTCATCAACTTGGATCAAATTCCATGTATGGAAGTCTCTTTAACCCCTCCAAAGGAACCAGGCCTTATTACCAAGCTGGAAGGAATCTCAGGAAGCCACCCAGGCCTTCCCTCTGCCCCAGGCAGGATCAGCACTGGCCAAACCCATTTCTAACATTTCTTGGCCTCTAATAAAAGCCTCCAGCAACGGAGGTTTTTCCTCACAGCTTCTTCCTCCGTGTTTATCCCACAGCTCCAGCAGCTCTCAGCAGCAATATCAGCTACAGGAAGGCCAAATTCTCTTTTGCTGTAGCTGAATCAGGTGATTTTTGCCAGTATTTTTCCAGGAATTTAATTCAGAGCAATTTACAATTTTTTTTTTCGCCTGAGCATTACAGACTACCTCCGTCATCTCCTATAGATCACATAACCTGCATTTTTTGGGTACAAAACATCATTTTTTTTCCTGACAGCACCTGTGGGTTCACGGGTTAAACAGCTCCACACCCTGAAGAATTGGTAACACAAATCTCCTTTACCTGTAATGTGCAATTTTCACTTCTTTTCAGGAATTCCACGAATCTCTCCACCACTCCCTGAGTGTTTATCACCTCATCTATTGGAGGATTTGGCTCTGAAACAGGAAGGCAGTGTCATGGAGTGAACAGGCCTCATGCAGGGGGAGAAACAACCCTGAAGTGTTAATTTAATTATCTCAAATTGGACTGAACTCATCAGGGCAGCTTGGCAGAATCATTTTCTGTACAATTCACACAACTGGCAATCATCAGCAATACAAGAGACCATCACATTCCTAGATTATGGATTTTTTTTCCCCCCAACCTGCAAAGCTTTTGTGCACAAACCCTTGCAAAAGGCAGGCTCTGTTCGATCCTGAGGCAGGGATGAGTTATTTTTACCTTTGGAGAGTAATTTCCTGAATTTCTGAGTGGTTGCTAGCTGTAGGTCAGGGTCATCTGAGAAAAGCATCTCCACCATCTCTCCTGTGATCAATCCCTCCTGAAAAGATGCAGAGGAGACAGAGAAATGGTTCCATTTCAGACTGAGATTATTTCATCCTACCACGATCTGGGTTCAGCCAGAAATCCAAAGGTTCCAAATTTGGGGTCCCAGCATAGCACTGACTTCCTGGCAGACTCTTCCAGTTCACATCTGCAATGCTGGTGGGGGGACTGGGATAAAAGGGGGAGACACTGGAGGAGGATTGTGAACATGCAGCTGGAAATAACCCAGAGTGAGCAGCAGGATGGGGATTCCCTGGCACGGGCTGAGCTCTGCAGGGCTCGTGGCTCCACTGGTGTTCCTCTGGATCCCCCAGGAACACATTTTCCCCTCAGGAATACATTTCTACTTCTGCATTTTAGCCAAGGGTCTGTGGCTGTTCCAGCCTCCTGCACTAACTTACACAAACATTCTCAAAAGTGAGGGAACAAAAACGTTGGAGTTTGGCAGTTCCACGCAATCACAGAACCCCAGGATGGTCTGGGTTGGAAAAGACCTTAAAGATCATCCAGTTCCACCCCCTGCCACAGGCAGGGACACCTCCCACTGTCCCAGGCAGCTCCAAGCCATGTCCAGTCTGGGATAATTCCAGGGATGGGGCAGCCACAGCTTCTCTGGGAATCTCTGCAGGGCCTCCCCACCCCCAAAGCATTGAATCTGTCTGGGAAAGGCACCTCACCCCAGACGTTGTGGAAGAAACGTAGGAATCCACCAGGAGACTGTCAAACATGGAGTCATCTTCATTGATCAACTCCACATTCCTTCTTTTGAAGAGCTGGTGGGGACCAAAACACAGGGGTTGGTGTTAGAAAGCAATGAAAAACAGGCTCCACAACTCGACATTCTTGTTCCTCAACTGAGATCCCTCCCACACTGAAGGTAACCTGACTAAAAACTGGCCATTAACAGCAGCTCTGCACTCTCAGGACTGGGCTAAGTCTTGCCCTCAGATATACAAATGCCCAAATCACTGAGCCACTGGGGCAGGCAAGTGCAGAATTTGGCCAAAAGTCAGGGAAACTGGGCAAAAAGCAGCTTGGATGAGGCACTAATAAAGCAAATATTTAGTCCCACACACATCACTTGGGAATCACCTCGTGCTTCCAGAGACCTCCAAGCCAAAAAGAGAAATACACTCAGGGTTAAGAAATACATGCAGGCCATACTTTCACTTGCTCTTCCTGTTTCTCCAGGAAATAATCCCATTCACTAATTATATCTTAAAAAACCACCACCAAAAAACACCACCAAGGATCTGTGAACAACAACAACAAAAAAAACCACCTCGAGTAGCCCAAGAACAAAGTGCTTGCAAAGCTCCCCGTGTGAGCTGGGTCGAGAGGAAAAAAAAAAGAGAGAAAAAAAGCAAGATCTCGGATAGAACAGAAAAAATAAGGACTGCCAACAAACCTTAATGCACAGATCCTTGAAGATTCCAGCTAGGCAGCAGCACAGTCTGGGCTGTATTAAGGCTGAACACCACCTACTCAAGGTGAAAGTTACCTGTTGCTCTCGTTTCTGTTTGCGCAGCTGAATCCCTTCCTCTTCCCTCCTCCTGCGCATTTCCTCGGGATTCAGGGCTTTGTTCTTGTAGCTCTTCATTCGATAGTTTTCTGTGGAAACAGGAGGGATTCTGTCTCAGCCTTCCTGTCACTGCTCCTGCGTGTCCTTCCCACGTGCACAAGGCATGGAATCACCAGACAAAACACATTTATCTACTCCAAGTGGTTTTCAGCAGGAATTCTCATGTCCCTGCTATCAGCACGGCATTTTCTCCCCACACATTTATTCCCAGAGAGCAAAAACCCCACAGAACGAAGGCATTGAGTTTGTAACAACCACAGGACAGAGCTGAAGGTGAGGGACAGGCCACGTGTGTGTCCCACCAGGTGTTCAGGACCTGACCTATTTCTTCTGCTGCTGCTTCAGAGCTGAAAAATGCAGCAATTCCAACCTGATTCCTTCAGTTTGGGGAAAGGGGAAAGGGGGGCTCCAGGATCTGGCACAGCTGCAGGCAGGGCCAAGCTGTCACTGAAGTTTGGAAGGATGGCAACCCCTCACTGCTCCAGCTGGAACCTCCAGCTCTGAGCACAGCAAAAACTCCCCAAATTCCCCCATTTCTGACATTATTTGCACGTCTGTGCCTTTCTCAGAGGCACAACCAGTCCTGAACCAAGTTACTCCTTCAGAGCTCACTTGAAAACCAGTATTTTGGGATTCTGCTGCTAAAGGCAGGTGGGAGTTTGTGGAAGTCTGCAGTTTTATCTCCTCCTCGTTTCAAGCCTGAGGCACCCTCAGCCCTGTGGCTCACAGAAAGTTTCAGTCCCACTTATCAACAACCTCCAGCCACTCTGGAGCCCTTCCAAGATCAACTGGAGAAGTGTCAGACCTGAAAGCCCACAGCCAACTCAGGAAAAAACATCTACTAAATACAAATATCCAACTTCTCAGTGCTCTGGAAAGACAAAACAATTAATATTTTAACAGGAGAGGAAACAAAATACTTTCAGTTCTATGATTTCCCAAAACCAGCTAAAAAGACACCAAAAAAGAGAAATCTACAGGCTTTAGGGGTTTATAGCTGACCATACAACAGCCAGGTGTCACCTACATATAGATTTTAATTCAGAAAATGTATTTAAGCACCACTGTTGTTTATTCATAATTCCATGTTGTTTTTTCATATTTCCACCCCATTGCTAATGGCTCGTGCAGCCACACAGAAGAGTAAGAGTTGACAGCTTAATTCCTCAAATAATTTAAGAATCTTAATCCTCCTTTCGGAAAGCAAAGCCTCCAATTAAAAGGTGGTTTGGAAGAAAAGGAGGAAGGAAAAGTGAGGATCCACAGGATTACCAGGCAGTCCCAGAAATAGCCAAGAGCCACATGACAGTTCAGCTGTGCCAGACTCAGGAACACTCAGCACCTTGTCCTTTAAGGGGTTTGGGGTTTTTTTTTGTCCCAGAGCATCAAGAACTGCAATCCTGCAGGGAAACCCCAGAGAGAACTCTTCAGGGCTGGTTGTCACAAATTCCCTGGTTTTTCTCACACAGTTTATCCCTGCAGATGATTTCCACTGGCTCTTCCCAGCCCATCATCTCTGGCAATGCTTTAATGGCACGAGAATGCTGATTTGGGACATTCCACCCCGTTTCCATGGCAATGGGTGTGAGAAATGCAGGATCAGGACCTCACAGTGAGCTCTGGACTGCAGCAGGACCAAATTGATGGAATAAAACACAGCAGAACAAATCCAGCGGTTGGAATGTTTCAGTACCAAACATCCAGGTCATTTGTGCAAACTCAAAATTCCAATTCCACCTGTGGGAATATATCCAAACCCCATTAATCAGGATCTGGGCTGTCAGGAGTGGGGAAGGAATCCTCTGCTCCTAAGGGAGTGATGCAGGGAAGAGACTCCAGCCACAGATTTTCACTTTGCTCTGGAAAGATTTGCTTTTCCAGAAGTGCCAGTGGACACCGAACTCAGAACCTCAGAGAGTTCACTCAAAAGAACAACAAATCTTTCAGGATTCACTGCATTTAAAAGAATTCTGATCCAGCTTGGACAAAACATCCCTTCTGCTTTAGGAATCCCACAGTTCCCCAAGTTGATGTTTTTTGTATCTCCCTGGATTAGTGAACTTTTCTCACGGCAGCTCCAGCAAAAATTAAAAAACAAACAAACAAAAATATCAGTATTTGCATTTGAAACTTAAGGATGAAACTGAACAACACCTTCCCAATTCCCTGTGCAAAGGAAACTCCCTCAGGAGCTGGAAGAAATTTGGCTCCTGCTGCCTTCACTGAGGGGAAAAACAGAAATCCTCCAGCTGGCAACGAATTACGAGTCCAAGCTGCCACGCTCATAAATTGGAGGATGAGAGGGTTTTTACCACTTAAAAGAAAGGAAAAACAAGGTGAAAGTCTGACTTTGAAAGCTCAGCAGAGCACTCAAATCCCTCTAAAGCCACCACAAGCTACGGCAGGAAACTGCAACTCCAGGGCTGTTCCTGGAACAGCTTCTGGATGTTCCTGGATCGGGAATCCAACCCTGCCTCTTCCCAATTTTCTGCAAGACAAGGAGCGTTTGCTTCCAACATTTTATTCAGCTGAAACCCTGGGAGCTGAGTCATTGCAGGATTGTGCTGCTGAGTCAGGGAGAAGGCACTGCCAGACCTGACACGGCTCTTTTGAAGCCAAAACCCCCTTTTTTTCCCCCCAGGGAATCTTCCCAAGGTGGCTGTGAATTCACAGCCCGGCCAGGAGGGCTGACAGCTGCTCTTCACAGTGGGGAAGGGTTGGGGAATTATGCAAGTGTAAATAAATACACTTGAGGAACTTCATCAGCACTAATCTGCCAATTAGTGCCTGCTGGGGACATTCCCAGCTCTCAGGTGACCTCCAAAGGCCCTTTCCACCCAAGTTTTCCCTGGGATAGGAGAAAGTTGGTGATTTACAATTTAAACTCCTCTGAATTAGACAAATTGCAGCAAAATAAATGGAGTGAACTATTGAGTTTCACGGGACAAACCTCATTCCTCCTATTTCTGCACTTCCCTGAAATCCCAAAGGAAGCTCCCATCTCTTCCTAACATAATTAACATCTCCAGAGGACTCTCCTAGAAAAAAAAATGTGTCCAGGACAACTTAATAAAGCGAATTGAAAGCCTAGAAAAAGAAGACGAAATCATCTGTACTACTTAAATACCAATCAAATGAATAAATACATAAAAGTGGTTGAATTAATGTGTAAAAGGACAGCTCTGAACTGCTACCAGAAATCAGTCAAAACCACATTTTTTTTTACTGCCACTGATAGTTTTGCAGTGAATTAACAGAAAAAAAAAAAATGAAAACATTCACTTTGTGAAGCCAAACAACAGAACAAATACACAAGAAATCCTATCAAAAATCCCAACTCGGGGCTGGAACTCCCCCAGCTGCAGCTCAACCCTGGAAAAGCAGCAGAATTCAGCTGTGCCGACACTCGGGCAGGTCTGGTTTGTTCTCCCAGGGGTTATTTGAGTGTTTTACACCCCCGAACTCCTACAGAGGCTGTTCCAGAGCTGTCCCGGAGCAGCCTGGCCCCATCCCTGTCCCTGTCCCGCGGTGCCCGGGGACACGCCGTGCTGGTAAATCCCTGATCCCCGGCGTCCTCTGGCTCCCGTCGGGCTCGTTCGGCTCCCAGCGATGTGGTATCACCGCTGGAATGTGCGGCGCTGGGAGGGGGAAGGGAGAGGCAAAAATTCTCTCCGGGGGGAAATTCACAGCCAGACAGCGTTTGCTGCTCGCTCCCGAGGGTCAGGGATTAGGAATTCTTTTGGAATGTGTCCTGATGGGAAAAGAACCCAGCAACTCCTCAGTGCAGCTCCCAATGCTTCCTCCTCCTGATTTGATCTTTTCACCTCAAAATTTGAGGGCTTGAAGTCCTCTCCAAGCTGGTTTATCTGCTCTGAACATTCAGATTTCCTTTAAAAACAGGCTGATGGAGCACAAGTGTCAGCTGAGAGTCCCCCAAAACAGTTCCTAAAACAGGGATTAACTGTGAATCGACTCAAACTCCACCCAGGAGAGTTACAGGTTAAAACCAACCAGAACCACTCAGAGATAATTACAGAGGGATGTAAAATCCCAATAAATCCATCCCTTCCAACATGTGCTTTGCCTCAGAAACAAACAGGACTGTGTGATTTGCTAAGCAGATTTATCTGCACCTCGCCAGCCCCAGAACTGAAAGCCTGAAGGAATCAGGACTTTCACTCTCACAGGGTTTTAATGATCAAACCCTCCCCCTTGACAAAGTTCATGTTTGCTCTCCTGATCTAAAGCAAACAGAGCAAAACAGCCAATTAACTGTTAAATTCATCAGCCACGGGAGTTTTATTAAGAACCGAGCATTAATACTGCTCCACGGGTTAAACAGCACTAAAAAAAGCATTTAAAGATGTCATTTGCAGGGCAAACAAGGAATGAGCTGATGACAATTTCCAACAGTATCATTAACTTAAAATAATGAAAAAACCAGCCTTAGCTTGTTTAAAAATAATGAAGTTAAGTGAGGATAATCCAAACAAGGGGGATATTAAATTCTTGTAGTGGAGGGAAGTTCCTGTGCACAAATTCCTCAGCTCCAAGAATTTCCAGGCATTCCCACCAGGCCCCAGGACGTTTTTCTCCTCAGAGCTGCCAATCCAGGTTTTCCATCTCAAGCCATAAATTAAGATTTCAAAGCTGTTCAGGGCTGGGAGGTGCAGCAGCCACACAGGGACGTGGTCACTGACTTCTCCCGGAGCAGCACAGGAGGGTTTGGAGGCAGCTGAAAAGTTCCTGACGAGATCATGACAAGAAAGATCCCACCTGAAAGGGCATTTTTAAAGCTCCACAGAACCCCAAAATGGTTTGGAAGGAGCTGAAAGCTCATCCAGTGCCACCCCTGCCAAGGGCGGGGACACCTTCCACCATCCCAAGCCCCATCCAACCTGGCCTGGGATAATTCCAGGGATGGGGCAGCCACAGCTCCCCTGGAAAATCCATCCCAGCCCCTCACAGGGAAGAATTTCTTCCCAATATCCAGCCTAAACTTGCCACTTCAAAGCCATCAAGCTTCTGAAGCAGCTCTGCTTAAAAGACAACACTGCAGGTGGAAAATGGAAACATTTTAATCCTTATTTCCAGAAGATCCTCACTCAGTTTTAAGGAAAACACGGCTGCTACAGGCTTGGCTTTCCCACCTCATCCTTCCAAACTCTATCTTCCTACAAGAATCCTCAAAAAAAACAAAAAGCCACCTCTCCTCCCCCAGCTGGGAGCTCCCACATCAGGCACTTCAAAACAAAAAGCTGCTGAAATTAAAGCACCTTGGGAAGAGGCGACGCGGAGCTGGGACTTATCTGCAGGTGGTTTATTCGCCTGCAACCCCTGGGAACCTTCAGGCACATTTCGTGGTGTTTAGAAAGACGGGAAGCGACTGCTCCACTCCTCCCCAGCAGCGCCGTGTCACCCGCGGTGACACAGGGACAGCCCAGCACGTGCACGGTGACACCGAGGGCCGAAGCTTTATTTTAGAAAAGTCCCAGCGAACCCAAGCCCTGTTCCGGGTTATCAGAACCGCGCAGGGCTTTGCTGGATTCTCAGCCGAACCCTGAACTCTGTGAGAGGTCAGAATTTGAATCAAGCAGTTAGCTGAGAATTTAAATAGAACACAGAGCTGGCAGCCTGATGAGGCTTCAGCTGCAGCAGGAACAGCCCCAAATACCCCAAAGTTACAGCACTGACACCCCAAAAACGTACTCTAACAGCTCTCACAACCCAAAGCCGGGGTCTTGCAGCGCTGACAGCCCCAAACCTGGAGTATTTCACATCAAACCCCCCCGCAGCTCCCGCCCCACCCCAAAGCTCCCCAAAGTCGCTGCTGGCGCTGCCCGAAGCGCTCACAACCCGCGGCTCGCCCTCACCGAGAGCCCCCCGAACGCCNCTGTCACTCGTGTCCTCTCATTCCTGTCCTGTCACCTCTGTCACTCGTGTCCTGTCACTCGTGTCCCCTCATTCGTGTCCTCTCATTCGTGTCCTGTCACCTCTGTCACGCGTATCCCCTCATTTGTGTCCCGTCACCTCTGTCACTCGTGTCCCGTCACTCGTGTCCCGTCCCCTCGCCTGCAAAGGGGGAAAAGAGCTGGTGGAACCCAGCACTCCCCCACGAGCAGCATCCCTTGGGAATGGTGCCAGGCTGTAAGGAACCCTCGGGATGAAATCCCCCCAGCGCCAGCAGCCCTGTGGTGCCATGGACTGGTGGAATATCCCCACCGGAAGGGACTGTTGGATTGTGTTTTCCATCTATCCAGGCTCGTGGGTGATGTGCCAGGCAGAGACAAGCTCTGAGTCACACTGGGCAGTCACTTAGAGCCCTAAAAAACGAGGGACAGAGCTCTGAGGAGCATTGGGAGCCCTTTTCCCTCTCCTGAGGGAGATGGGAGGAAAGACAAATTGTCTGTGTCATGCCCATCCCAGAGGAAATGAGAACACCCGGGACAGGCGGAGACTCTGAGAACTCCTTTAATTGCTGTTAACTGCAAGTCTGTAAAAGGTTTGGAGAAAGTCATCGTTACAAAACTACCAGCTGTTAGAATTGTTCCTGGTTTGTCACCCCAGCTAGAAAAGGCTCAGGGGAGATGCGGAATAGTTCGAGAACAGAGAATATTGCACAACCAACCCAACGGTTAATTCGACTAAAGAAGAAAAGAAAAGTGACACAGATGCTGCACCCTCGAGCTCTGCTGTGGCATCAGCTGGGACTCACACCAGCCCCAGGTCCCCACTGGTGTCCCCAGTGTCCCCTGCCCATCACAGCCTGAGCCAAGACAAGGCGAGGCTCTGCTGGAGCAGAGCTGTCCCTGGTCCCCAAGGGTTTGGCAGGACAGGGATGCTCCCACCAGGAGTCACCCCAAAGCAGGAAAACCCAACCCCAAAACCCCAACTCTTCCAAGTGCACCTCGTTTAGTGCTGTCCAAACCCAGCAGCAAACCCCCAGCTCCAGTGGAGCAGCCCTGGAAGGGGCAGGACAAAGGCAGGAAGTGTCACCCCACCACCTCAAAGGCCAGGGAGAGCAGCGAGGGCACTGTCCCCTTGGGATAACTGTGCATTAGCAACATCTTGTGTCACAACAAGGAAACTGCCCCAAAAAGAGGCCGTGGGGCTGAAGGAAGCGTCGCAAGCAGTCACGGGGGATGAAGAGAAGGAACCCAAGTGAGCACAGCAAAGCTCGTGGTGGCTGCAGGGCCTGGCACGGGTGGCACAGGGGTCAGGTGGGGACACACAGCCTCAGCCAGCAGGGACCACCCACATTTGGGGGCCTCTCTCTCCCCAGGGTGGCCAAGCAGAGTTTGAAGTGGTCAGTGGGTCAGGCTGGGGCTTTGCAAGGGCTGAACTGGGCACCACAACGAGGGGTTCTGCTCCCAGGTGACCCAAAGCACTGCCAGCCTAGCAGGGCTCAAGTAAGAGCAAGCCACGAGGATTTTGCTCGGAGAATTTCACTAGAAAGACACAAAACCCAGTGCAGGAAGGTGGTGCAGCTGCAAAGGGGGGGAGCAGCAGGCCTTGGCTCTTCGAGGAACTGCTGGAAACGGGAGTTTCCATGAGAAAAAGCTTCCAAGACAAAAAGCCAGGCAGAAGCTCAGGGTTTGGCAGGGGGTTTGGCTCCTTCCAGGGTCAAAGCCATGAGCCAAGTGCCTTTTTCTGCAGCACCTCCAGCCCTCCCTGGGTGTTGCTTTCCGGGTGGGAATTGCGGAGCAGCGAGCGGAGCAGGCACAGCCACATCCAGGAGCCTCTCAGCTGCAGGTTACACGTGCACACACAAGCAAGGAAGGAGCCAGCTGGCAGCCTGGCAGCCCCCAGCACACCTGGCAGGGCTCTGAGTGCCCAGCTGGCCCCAGGGAACCCTCACTCTGCCTCTTCCCGACACGTCGGGGTCAGTTTTGGCTTGGCCAGTCTCTAGGACCTGTGGAGAAGTCGGGCTCCCGTGTGCCAGCGACCTCCTGCTTCCTCCTCCTGGATCTGAAGGGGTCACTTGAGCTGCCCACAGGTTTTAGCAGGAATGGAACTCCTCCAGCCTGGAACTGCAATCTCCAGCACAGTCACACACAAAGGAACAGCCGGTCCGTGATTGAATTCACATTCGATGGTGGAAATGAGCCTGTGACACACACTGGAAGCAGCTGCTTTATTCCCAGTCTTCCCACTCTTCATCTTCCAGCTGCAAACAGGAGGAAGTTTGTTTCTGCACTGTTTCTGAGCTGTTTTCAACAGTTTGTTTCTGTAACTCAACAGCTCCTCCTGCCCAGGTCAGTACAAAGCCCGATGCATCCTCATGCTCCCACACCTTCCCAGGGATTTGCCTGCTCTGCTCCCCTTGGGAAACCTGCACACTCCTCCCACCAGCCCCTCTCTGCTCACGCAGCACCACCTGAGGGGTTGGTGATGCTTTTGGGGAGCAGTTTTGCCCCCTCTTACTCACCTCCCCAGACATTTCCACCTTGGAGAGCGCCAGCTGCACCTCCTCTTCCGTCATGTCCAGGTCAAAGTCCTTTTCCCAGTCCTCGCTGATGTCTGTGCTGGAGCCTGGAAGCACAAACATCCCCACTGAGCCACCAGAGCTGGTCCCAAATTCCCTGGAATTCCCAAGGCTCAGAGCTACAACAGCCTGCCTGAGGAGGGAAAGCCCCCACATTCCCAGGAACAGCTCCATGACAGGGATGGCATGGACTGGGCTTGCTTCCCTCACAGCCAGGGCTGGTGCAGAACAAGTGGGAGAGGTGGATGCTGAAACATTTTCTCCCCTGGCCTGGGAGAACTGGGATGTGTCAGGTTCCAATTACACAGGAAATGCAATGGGTAAGGAATAACAGGAGGGACTTAGACATGGGGACTGTCATTGTCCCAGCAGGGACACTCCTAGAAGGAATCACCACATTCCCTCCACAGAGCACAGCCTTTCCTGGCATTCAGGCACCAAAAGCCTGCTCTGCTCAGCCAGCAGAGCTTTGACTCCTTTCCCTTTCCTCTCCCCCACCACCACAAACCCAGAGCCCTTTCCCCAAAACCTGCCCTCCCAAGGGGCTCCCAGGCCCCCCACCAACCTTTCTTGCCGTTGTTGGAGGGGGTGGATTTGCCGCTATCCGAGTTGAGCTCGAAGACTCGCAGATCTGTGGGCCCTTCCTCTCTCAGAGTCTCTGTCCTGCCCTGTCCTTTGCTCTCCAGCTCTCTGAGCTCCGTTCCAGCCGCCGGCTCCGAGGATGCTGCCGATTCCTCGGCAGGTGCAGAAGGCTGAGCAGCTTCTGGGGGCTTTGGCAGGGAGCTCTGCTCTTCCAAGGTGGCCTCCACCAGCCTCTGGGAGAGGTCCCCGGCGCCCACGGGTGGAGCTGCAGTCTGTAGCTGGGTGGCAGGCACAGAGGCAGGATTTGCAATCTGAGTCACGAGGGACACGCTCTCGCTGCTCTCCGAGGGGCTCTGCTCCACTGGGACCAGCTCTGGGGGCAGCACAGCCCAGCTCTCCCCAGAGGGGCCCTTGGGAGCAGCGGGGTGGTTTCCCTCTGGGGCTGCCGGGGCGGGTTCTTGCTGTGCTGCTCCTGGAAATGTGATGTTTGCACAAGGCAGGGGGGACATCCCCAAGAACTCCTCTGTAGGGAGGCAGAAGAGAAGCGAGAGATGTTTCAGCAAGCGCAGCAGCAGCGGGGCTGGGAGCTGGATTTCACAGAATCACAGAATGGCCAGAGCTGGGAGGGACCCACGTGGATCATCCAGTCCAACTCCTGGCCCTGCAGAGACACCCCAAAAATCCCACCCTGCGCATCCCTGAGAGCTCTGTCCTGGAGCTCTGGCAGCCTTGGGGGTGTGACCATTCCCTGGAGAGCCTGTTAGGTGCCCAGCACCCTCTGAGGGAGAAACATCTGACATCCAACCTAAACCACCCTGACACAGCTCCAGGCATTCCCTCAGATCCCATCGCTGCTCACAGAGAGCAGAGATCGGAGCTGCCCCTTCACTGCCCCTCGTGATTTGTGGGAGTGAGGAGGATGATGAGCCCTCCACAAAGCCTCCCAGAGCCCCAAAACCTGTCCCACCTTCATCCTCCTCCCAGCCTGGCTCCTCCTGGTGCATGCTCTGCTCCGCTCGCTGCTTCAGAGCCTCCCTCCGGGCTTCATCCTGCAGGGAATTCCATGTCAGCAGCCACTCACATCCCCAATCTCTTTCTTCCCCTGGGCATTTCGGCACCATAGACTCCAAGGAGGCAGCCCAGATCCCTGTTTTCCCAGGAAAAGCACCCCCAGGGAGCCCCCCAGCCTGACCCACCTGCTCCAGGCGATGCACTTTGTAGAAGTAGCGCTGCCAGAACTCCGAGTGGGAAACAGCCACAGGAACCTGGGAAAAGGACCAGGAAAGGGATGAGCCCCTCAGAGGGAGAGCTGCAGCTGCTGCCGTGCCCCTTTCTCCTCCCAAGGCTTGCAGCTCCCATTTTACAGCAACCACTTCACCACAGTTTAGCATGCAACCACGGCTGTTTCCATTCCAGCTGCAGGGGACAAACAGCTCAGGGCTTCCCTGCAGCATTCCCCAAGTCAGGAATTGCCCAGGAATCCTCACCATTTTGGTGTAGAGCGCCCGGATGGAAGGGCTGGTTGCCAGCAGCTCTGCAATCTCCCCTTTCTTCTCCTCCAGGCTGAACTGAGCGAGCCAGGCCTCGAGCAGCTCAGCAGGGCCTGGTTGGGACAAGCACAGGGATAACAGTCCAAACAAACCAGGCAGGGAGAATTTGGGGAAGATTCACCGGAGAGATGCTAGGGCAAAGGAGGAGGGAGGCACAGGGCTCAGAGCTCCTCTGCCAGCACAGCGCCACGTGGCATCAATTTAAACTGGGCCAGTAAACTCAGCCTAAGCTGGTCCTTGATGTAAGAGCCAGATCTGCTCTCCATAGCTGGCCCCAGGTACAGCCAAGCCAGCCCTGCTGGCCAAAGGCTTCAGGGAATCCCAGCTGGCCCCCAGCCCCCCCAGGGGCAGCACCCTGGACCCCCCTGCACCCTCCCATACCATCGGGCTCGTTGCAGTAGGTGGCTGGGTCGGACTGGAGGCTGTAGAGACGAGCCTGGAGGAGACACACAGGGACAGCAGTCAGGGGAGGGACAGCTGCAGAGCCAGGGGACAGGGCTGAGGATGGCACATGCCAGAACGGGACACTCACCTTGGCACTGTCGTAGGGCTCGGTGGTACCTGAGGGTGTTGCCATCAGTGTTATAACGTCACAGTCAATGGTCTTGTCCGGGGAGGGAGCAAAGGTGTCCGAGATGACCCCCAGGAAGTCAGAGAGCCCCTTCCTCACCTTCTCGGTGGCACCTGAGGAACCTTCCGCTCTCTTCAAGGGAAGAGGCAGCACAGTGTCAGTTACATCCCAGAATTTCTGGGCAGGATCCTTAAGGAAGCAGGATCTCTCCCTCCAGGAAAGGGCAATGGAGGAGACCGGGCTGGAAGGGTGTGGTGGGAGGCACCTGCCTCAGGTGGGGAACTGAGCTGAGGCTTTGTGGGAAGGACACAGCCAGGTTTGGAGATCGACTGTCCCAACAGCAGCTGTGCAGGGCTGAGGCTCACAGCTCGTGTGGGGAGCCCGTGTCACCCTAGAGTGACACTGCCAGTGTCCCACCTGCTCAGCATAAGGGGACAGGGAACCACAGGAACCTTCCTCTGCTCTCCCACAAGGGCACGGAGTGACAGGACAACAGGGGATGGCCTCAAGCTGACAGCAGCTGTGTTAGGTGGGATATTGGGAAGGAATCCTTCCCTGTGAGGGTGGTGGAGTGGAATTCCCAGAGAAGCTGTGGCTGCCACATCCCTGGAATTATCCCAGGCCAGGTTGGACAGGGCTTGGAGCACGCTGGGATGGTGGAAGGTGTCCCTGCCTGTGGCAGGGGTGGCACTGGATGATGTTTAAGCTCTCCCAGCCCCTACTCACTGCCAGCTTGTCCTTGACCACGCTGGCCGTGGCGGCGATGGTGCAGGCGGTGTCGTGCTGCACCACCTGGGTGAACTCAGCCAGGTCCCGCTTCATGAATTCCAAAGCCTCTGTAGACTGCAAGGAGACAGCACATGGATTGTCCAGGCTTTTGGTTCTCCAACAAAGCCATGATCGCTCCCAGCACGTTACAAAAACTCAACTATGGGACTTTACCCAGCTGAGCCTTCACCCCAACCCAGGCTATGCGTAAGACCAGAATAACCTGAACAACAACAGCATTTGCTATGCCCAAAACACATTCCAGGAGGTTTTTAAGCCAAGACTGGAAAAACACAGGTTGGGAAAAGCCTGGTTTTAAGTTTTGTGTATAATTAGCACAAGCAATGCTGTCACAGGCAGGAAATTACACACCACAAAGCCACGCTGGAAGCACAACCCTCTCTGCTCAGGGGGTGATTTCCACGTGACAGAGCCCAACACGACCCAGCACTCCCTGAGCCAGAAAATCCCCAGCAAATTCACCCCAACCCCACTTTGGAGAGACCCTCCCGGGCTGTGCTCCAGCCCTGCGGCCTCGCTGGGCTCCCGGGGCCGCTCCGCAGGTCCCGCCCGCCCGATCCCGATCCCGATCCCGGTCCCGGTCCCGATCCCGATCCCGATCCCGGCCGGTCCCGGCGGTTCCCACCTTCTCCTTGACAGCCTGGTAGCTCTGCTGGAGCCAGCTCCGCCACCAGCCCCCGTCCTCCCTGCGCGGGACAGGCGTCAGGACACGGCGACACAAACACGGAGCCGGGCCCCGATCCCAAATCCAGATCCCGGCCCCAAACCAGGATCCCAGACCGAGCCCCCAAACCCCAGATTCCAGATCCCAAACCCAGATCCACAGCCCAGATCTCGACCGAAGATCCAGATCCTAGATTCTGATCCCGCACCTCAGACCCCAGGCCCCAGATCCCCACCCTTCACACAGACCCCGATCCCAGATCCCGATCCCAGACCGAGCCCCCAAAACCCCAGATTCCAGATCCCAAACCCAGATCCACAGCCCAGATCTCGACCGAAGATCCAGATCCTAGATTCNTTGGCGGGATGTGGGACTCCTGGTACCGGGCAGAACGGAGACCCGGTACCGGGTGGGACAGTCCTTGGCGGGGTGTGGGACCCCCGGTACCGGGCAGGACGGTCCTTGGAGGCGTGTGGAACCCCCGGTACCGGGCAGGACGGACCTTGGCGGGATGTGGGACTCCTGGTACCGGGCAGAACGGAGACCCGGTACCGGGTGGGACAGTCCTTGGCGGGGTGTAGGACCCCCGGTACCGGGCAGGACGGTCCTTGGCGGGGTGCGGGACCCCCGGTACCGGGCAGGACGGTCCTTGGAGGCGTGTGGAACCCCCGGTACCGGGCAGGACGGACCTTGGCGGGATGTGGGACTCCTGGTACCGGGCAGAACGGAGACCCGGTACCGGGTGGGACAGTCCTTGGCGGGGTGTGGGACCCCCGGTACCGGGCAGGGCGGTCCTTGGCGGGATGTGGGACCCCCGGTACCGGGCGGGACGGTCCTTGGCGGGGTGTGGGACCCCGGTACCGGACCCCCGTGGTGGGCAGGACGATCCTTGCCGGTGCCTGCGGGGCTCTGGGGCGGCTCCCCCTGTGCCGGTATCCCCGGTGTCCCCACGGCGCCGGGCGGGGGTGGCAGTGGCGGTGTCCCCGCGAGTCCCGGTGTCCCGGTGCTGACGGCTCGCTCTGTTCCCGGCACAGCCATGGAGGTGCAGTCGTACTACACCAAACTGCTGGGGGAGCTGAACGAGCAGCGCAAGCGGGATTTCTTCTGCGACTGCAGCATCATCGTGGAGGGCAGGATCTTCAAAGCCCACAAGAACATCCTGTTCGCCAACAGCGGCTACTTCCGAGCGCTGCTCATCCACTACATCCAGGACAGCGGCCGCCACAGCACGGCCTCGCTGGACATCGTCACCTCCGAGGCTTTCTCCATCATCCTGGATTTCCTCTACTCCGGGAAGCTGGATCTGTGCGGGGAGAACGTGATCGAGGTGATGTCCGCCGCCAGCTACCTGCAGATGACCGACGTGGTCAACTTCTGCAAAACCTACATCAGGTCCTCCTTGGACATCTGCAGGAAAATCGAAAGGGAGGCGGCTTTTTACCAGGCTGACAGCGGGAGCTCGGCCAGGGAGGGCACCTCCTTCAGCTCCAAGAGCTCAGCCTCCGTGTCCTCCCTGCAGGAGAAGATTCCGGAATGCCAGCGGGACCCCCCCTGCGGGGACTGCAGCGGCTGCCACCCCCTGGAGCTGGTGGTCCGGGACCCCCTGAGCAGTGACTCCCCCGACGGCTCCTCGCTGCCCAAAGGGGTGGAACCCAAGGTGGAGTTCGACCCCGACGAGGTGGAGGTGGAGGTGGGCGAGCGGCTGCCGCAGTATCCCACCCCGCTGTCCCTGGAGCAGATGGAAGAGGGGCAGCCCGTGGAGCTGGCCTGCAATAATTACCACATGAAGCAGTTCCTGGAGGCTCTGCTGCGCAACAGCTCGGCCCCGAGGAAGGAGGACGTGGTGCATCACTTTGTCCGGGGATTTGAGGGTAGGGCTGAGGACGCGGGAGTAGCCGTGAGCTCCATGATGGACATTCACAGCGACTGGTATGGTGAGGACACAGGTGAGAGGACTCAGGGGGTGCAGGCTGTGCAGTGGAGGAGGGACCAGCTTTGTTGGGCCGCTTCTTTTGTTACTCTTGTTCAGGAATATTTGGCGGAATATTTTGGCGCGGTGAAATAAACTCTTGTTGTGCACTTTGAAAGCAGCTGTACTCGTTTGTTCGGTGCAGCCCGTGGCAGGTGAGTATTCCTGACAGCTCTGCAGCCCCCTTGGAGCAGCAGCTGGAGCTCCCAAATCGCCCCCAAACTCCACTTGGGGCGATTCTGCTTTAATAAACAAACTCACGGGGACCTCGTTGAATGGCAGGCGCGTTTTTAAAAAGAATTTTTCCCTCACGGTGGTCACAAAGAGCAATCCAACAGGAGCTGAGCTGCCACGAGAGGGATCTGCTGCAGGACCTGGTGCAGCAGGAGCTCATCCCATCACGGCTCCTGCCAGCACTGCTCTGTTTGCTCCTGCTTGGAACTTCAGAGGGCAGGAATCAGTTTTATCCAACACTGAGGGATTCCTACAAGTCCTTTAGGAGCACTGAATGCTTTCAATTCTGTGGTATTGCATAAAGATGAGGCTTTTTTCACTTTTCAGCTGCCCCGAGCCCAGCAGCAGTTGGAATACCTCAGGAATATTTCCTGGCAGCAGTGTCAGGCACCTGGAGAAGAAAATCATACCCAAGTGCATTTCTCCTGATGTGGACAATAAGAATTTGGGCATTTGATCTGGTTTTTGATGAGTGCCTTGTCCAAACAGCCTTGTGAAGGCAGGAGGTGGCTCTGACAAACTGCAAGTGCCACAGGTGCCGAGGATGTGACAAAAGCCACAGGGCTGGCACTGACTGTAGCCAGCGAGTTTATTTTCCTGTCTTCTCCAGCTCAAGCTGCCTGTGTGACCTTAAAGCCAATAAAAGTGACAAATCCTCTCACTGCTTTCAAACAAGGCACTGATAAAATCACAGATCCAGGTTTGCTCTCGGAGCGAGGCTCTCACTGCTCACGCTGGTGCTTTTAGACATGTGGCAAGAACAGCCAACACACAGATTTCGCTTCTCTTTTTCCCCTCTCAACATCTCCAGGCTGTTCCTGAGTCGTTAAAAGGGAAATGCTTCCAGGGTTTTATGGGGAACATCAGGTGTCCTGACAGTGTATCAGAAATGTTCGTGGGAGGTGGGTTTTGAGTAGGAGTGAGGGAGAAGAAACCAAACCTTCCATTCCTTCTGTTTCTGTGCTAAAACAGGACATTGTAGCAGTGAGGAGAGTGGGAGTTTCTCAGCTTTCAGTGCTGCTGCTGCTGCCTCAGCTTCTTCACGAGGCATCAGAAATAAGAAATACAAAGTCCTGGTGAGAGAATGGTGCACTCAGGTTAAGAGATGAGATAAATATCACTTCTTTTGAAGTGTCCCCCTGTGTTCCCGTCATCCTTCAGAGCAGCAGGAGGGGAAACAGGCAGTTGTGGAGCACTGGAAGCAAGGCAGGATGAAGAACTGGGTTGGTTGGGGTTTTAATGGAGCTCTAAATGCCCAGCAGGGATTTGCAATCCTTTGGGAAGCTCCAAAACGGGGTGAGCTGACTCTCACTCACGTCATTAATACCAGACACACCTTTTTTGATAGTGGGTTGGCTAAACCTTCTTACAAAGGATGCTCTGCAACCTCACCTGCTTGACACACAAAACATTGCCCTGAATCAGGGCCTGGAACAGGGAAAATTAATCCTTTGGCATCACACCTCCACCTTTCTGCTGGAAGGGAGGCTGGGCTGCTGCTGAAAAACTTGGCAGTGCCCACGTTTCTGTAAAATGGGATCTTCAGATTTAATTCTGTTCTCGCACCTGACTTTGTAAGTCGTGTGTTACTCGTGGGTTGGTTTTAGGAACAGTGAAACATTGTCAGGAAATATATTGGAGTCCTTCATCTCGTTATTCCCAACAGGAAGGCAGTGGAAACAAAGAGTCGTATTTTCAGATCTAAATATGAAAGCACATGGACAAAATGGGCCATTCCTGCCTGCAGTTTGTTTTAAAGGTTTTAGTTTCTGATGCTGCTTAATGCTAATGGTTTAATAATTAAAAAAAAAAGGAAGTGGCTGAGATGGAGCAGAGACCCCACTGCGCTAAAAGCAGATTTTTGGTACTTAATTAAACAGCTTCCTCAAATAAAATGAACGTGTTTTGCTGTCATGAGCAACAGACAGGCTGATTGCCCAGGGCACTGCAGCTGCATGAATTCTGCCGTGGCACCAGCTGAGGAAATCCCAGGTGAGCCAAGCACGGGGAGAGGGGGAAGCGCCGCTCTCAGCTCAGCTTTGCAGCGAGCAGGACGAGGAACCAACGCAGCAGCTCAGAAGCTGCCTGGGCTAACACAGTGTGTTTTCTCCCCAAGGTGACGTGCTGGTGGTGCCCATCAAGCTGCACAAGTGCCCCTTCTGCCCCTACACGGCCAAGCAGAAGGGGATCCTCAAGCGCCACATCCGCTCGCACACCGGGGAGAGGCCCTACCCCTGCGAGACCTGCGGGAAGCGCTTCACCCGCCAGGAGCACCTGCGCAGCCACGCCCTCAGCGTGAGTCTGGGTGGTTACATTGCTTAGATCCACCAGGGAATCCATTTCAAAGGCTTTCATGGTGTCTTCCAGTCGTGTTGCCCGAAGGAAATGGGTGTTGCCAATGCGGGAGAAGCTTTACGATTAATGATAATGTTTGGTTCGTTGTTTCGGTCTGTTGGATGTTTGGTGTTTCTCCTGAAGTGGACGTTAAGGATTTGGGCATTTTGTTTCCCCAATCTGTTGGATTTGATTTTGGGAAGGAATTCTGCCCTGTGAAGGTGGTGAGGTTGTGGATTCCCCATCCCTGGAAGTGTCCCAGGCCAGGTTGGACAGGGCTTGGAGCACCCTGGGATGGTGGAAGGTGTCCCTGCCCATGGCAGGGGTGGCACTGGACGATCTTTAAATTCTCACTGCCAGCTTGTCCTTGACCAAGGGGATAGGCTGAACAAGCTCTTAAGTCCCTTCCAAACCAAACCATTCCCTGATTCTTACACTTGGGTAGCCCAAATTTTTGTGGCCAGAATCACAATGGGATCCCCTCAGCTGAAGTGTGCCTGTTTCCCCATTCTGGCAATCTCTCCAAACCAGCAAATTGCCTTTTTTCCCCAAATTGCTGTTTTTTTCCCCCAAGTTTGCTGTTTCTTCCCCCAAGTTTGCTGTTTTCCCTGCAGGTCCATCGCTCCAACAAGCCCATCATCTGCAAGGGCTGCAGGAGAACCTTCACCAACAGCCTGTCCCAGGGACATTTTATTTTCCCACTCTGTTAGATTACATATTGGGAAGGAATTCTGCCCTGTGAGGGTGGTAAGGTTGTGGATTCTCCATCCCTGGAAGTGTCCCAGGCCAGGTTGGACAGGGCTTGGAGCACCCTGGGATTGTGGAAGGTGTCCATGGGCTGGACAAGCTCTTAAGTCCCTTCCAAACCAAACCAACCCAAACCATTCCCTGATTCTTACACTTGGGTAGCCCAAATCTTTATGTCCAGAATCACGATGGGATCCCCTCAGCTGAAGTGTGCCTGTTTCCCCGTTCTGGCAATCTCTCCAAACCAGCAAATTGCCTTTTCGCCCCCAAATTGCTGGTTTTTCCCCCAAGTTTGCTGTTTTCCCTGCAGGTCCATCGCTCCAACAAGCCCATCATCTGCAAGGGCTGCAGGAGAACCTTCACCAACAGCCTGTCCCAGGGGCTGCGGCGCTTCGGGCTCTGCGACAGCTGCACCTGTGTCACCACCACCCACGAGGACTCCATGCCCATCAACCTCAGCCTCATGGAAACGGCCTCGGAAGGGCAGGAAAAAGGGGATGCTGACAACGATTGGCCCATTTATGTGGAGTCTGGGGAGGAAAACGATCCAGCTGAGGATGATGATGGCGATGACAAGCAGGAAATCCACCGGAGTTTGTCAGACAGAGAAGCTCTGATGTAGCAGTGAGAGGAGAGGGGGAGCACTCAGAGGTTCCCTGGCAGTGTCTGCGACAGAAAACTGCACGTTTGCCCAATCAGTGACACTGTGCTGGTTTTTATTATTCTGGTTTTTTAATTAAATAGTGGAGAGAATTGGATTTTTTAATACTTTTTAAGTTTTCAGTGCTGTGCACCAGAAATCTGTGAAGAATCTTCTGTCTGGGGTTCACAGAGGTTGGACTTGAGCAGTTTCTCTGCCTCCTGGTTTTGGTTTTGCAGGTGGAACTCCTCTGGGTTGTTTTGGGGACAGGTTTCTTCAAATAACAAGTTGTGGTCCTTAATCCCTGATCCCTGAAAGGGGCACCACCTTTTCTCTGAAGATGACATGAAATGTGGTTTACATCTCTTACCTTGGGACTTTTCCAAGTTAACCTGTGATCCTTCTGTCTTATGACAGTGTTACCTAAATTATGAACCACAAATGTTTGCTGAGACTGGATTTGACCTGGAAACCAGGGCAGAAAAACCAGGATAACAAAAAACCAAAACAAACAAAAAAAATGCTGCTGCTGAAAGGATAGAAAGGAAGAATAAATCTATTTCACATAATTAATTGCAGGAATTTAGAGATCAAGCGTCTCTTTCTGAATTTTTACTGCATCTTCCTCTCCTAAGAGCTCGGGCTGCAGATCTTCAGCTGTGTCTTTAATATCACTCAGATATCAGTAGTCTTGGCTTAAATGTTAAGCACAAATAGTGGTGTCTTAGTGGCCAGGACTAAGAGAAAAGCCCAAATTCTTTCCAGCTTTTTACAATGGGAGTTAAAAGCTGTCAGGCAGGTTCCTTGGGAATTCTGGCTCTGGCAGATTGAATAACCAGATCCACACCTGGTGTAGCTGAGGAGCAGTGAAATATCTGAGCTATGCTATAAAAGAGCTCTGAATGCCCTTTTGGAATCCTTTTCTTTCTCTTTTACTGTCATTTCTTTTAGAATTCGGGGATCCTCTCATGCTTTATGTTCTGTGATTTTATCCAATATTTATTTATTTTTCTAAAATACTCCACTGTGGACCTCCTGTTTCTTTGCTGGGGCAGCTGAAGGCTTTCAAAGGAGGTGAGATTTTGTCACCTTTCCAGCAGCAAGTTGATCAGAGCTATCAAAACTCAGGCTGGGAAGCTTTAGAAGAAAACCCAGCACCACCAGAAAGCTTGTTTGCTTAGGGGTGACCTCCTGTTCCCTGACAAAGGGAAAAAACTGAAATATACTGTGAAATAAGACTGTTAATGCTTCTTCACTCTGCTGTTCGTGAGTGTTTTGTGAAAAGGCAAATTTGATGAGTCTTTTTGGCTGGAGCAGAATTCTGTAGACAGGTTTGGCTGCCAAAGAGTGAGCGGTTCCTCCCACTTGAGGCAGCGTTTCCTGAGGGTTTTGGTGTAAAGATTTTACACTTGGCAAGCCTAAAAAACCCAAGAGCCCTCTGATTTAACCAGGGTTTTTCTCTGCATACCTCGTGCTTTTCTTTCACACGTTGAAAAAGAGCAATTCAGCTTCTCCCTCTGCTTCATCCAGCAGTGCAACAGTCTCACTGTGATGTCAGATTTATTTGTGAGAGGCTATTCTGCTCTCACGAGTGCAGCCAAGGGTTCATTGCCACATCAGGTAGGAGGAGGAAAGAAGAAACCAGGTTCTTTTTAAAGAATTCACATTGCTGGTGTTGCTGACAGGAGCAGAAGGTAAAGAGACTTCTTTTGGAGTGGTCTGGTCCAAGTTCTCGATGAGTGTCAGCACATAATGCGCTGGTTTTATTTTCTGTCCCATAATTTGGGGGAGTTTCAGTCATCCCTGTTCCAGGTCAGCTGTAAATGTCAGTTTGTAGGAGCTGGGACACACCTTTACAAAATTCCCTGCTCTAGACCCCCTGTTTTAGTCACTCTGAACTGGGGGACATTGAAGGGACGACTCCTGTGGGTGCCACACGTGGAGTTGAGCTCCTCTGAAAATCCTGCTGTGGTTTCAGCTCCTTGGCGCTCTTGAAAACCCAAGCAAAATGTGGGGCTTGTAAATCTCACTGGAACGTTTGGAAATGCCCCTTCCAGCTTCCCAGGGCTTGTCTTTTGGACTGCTGGAGTTTTGGTGAGTCCATCCAACACCAAAGGGTGATGACGGTGATAAAGGAGGGACTTTCTGCCTTGAGAGCCGTGGATAATCTGAGTTTTTTGGGAGACTCGCTGGTGGAAGTGGGGCAGGAATGTAAATAGGGGTCCAAAATGATATTGAGTGACCCAGTTCTGGTCCTGAAGATTCCACCTCATTGTAAATATTGGTAGAAGCCACCAGACCTGGAATATCAGCTGAGCCTGGTTCTGGCTCGTGCTCCACAAGGTTGGGAAGCTCCTGGCGTGGCCGAGCTCTGCTGACTCTGAGCCTGTGGAGACACTTGGAGCAGGGAAAACGAAACTCTTGGAAGCTGCAGGAGTGGCTGCAGAGACCTTTTCCTTCACCCTGCTGTCTTTGGTCTTAGAGATTGTCCTTGTGTGTCTTGTGCCTAGAGAATGGAGCTGTCAGGGGTCCGGGGCGGGCGGGGGGCAGCTTTTCCACGGGGAAAGGCACCACCAAACTCGGTGTTTCCTGTTGAAATTGTCATTTTGTGCTGCTTTGTTTTCCGTGGAGTCTTTTCAGCCTTTGGATGTAGAAGAGGATGTAGTTTATCCACATTCTTGTGGCCGGGGTGTTCATGTAAATCCGTTTGCTTGTGCTTTCCAGTTCGTTTTCTGGATGTTTTTTCCTGAAATCTTCCATTTGTAGATCCAGCCTCTACAAGCTTTGAGAAAATTATGTTGGCTGTTTAAAAACCTTCCTGTGGTGCTCGACGAAGAATCAAAAATCATGTTTTTAGGGGAGTCATTTCTTATAGAATCTCTTTCTCAAAGGTTTTTAAAGGCCGTGCAGATGACATATCTTAAAACTTAGCTCGTTGTACTTGACTTTGTTTAGGAATACACATTTTAATGTATTTTTGCACAGAAATGCACTGTATTTCACTGAAGGAATACATGCTGCACTGGTATTTGTAGTGCATTTAACCTCTTGGTGCAAAGCCCTTGTAAATCTTCCAAATGTGGTCGTTGAATTTCCTGATGTTTTGTAAGACAGTTTCATAACCGAAGTCCTTTAGTCCAGTAACGATGACAATTTCTTATGAACTGAACCTTATTTGTAGAAGTGACTGAACTATATTTGTGGATCTTGGAGCATTCTGGAGTTTTTTGATTGTCTAGAAAATAAAACTCTCTGAGAGGGTTGCTTTGATTTTTTTACTCTTCCAGTGTTGACTGAGTAAACCTGAGAGTGTCTAGCTTGAGGCTCACGTTTCAATTTCTGGCATTAAAATTAAATAATTAAGATTTCCATTTAATTAATCCAATAAAAAAATGAATATATCCATTTCTGGGGACAGCCAGCTTGCAAGAAAAATCAGGTTTTTGGAAGGAAAGGACTAAAAGGATCCTGTTCACTTAAACCCCAGCCAAGGGAGATTTTTAGAAAATCTTTTATTTTATTAACACTGACTTGGTTTTCTTAACAGTCTTTGTAGTTTTATGTTAATTCAACTTTTTAAGCTCTTTTTAAAATTTCTCATTTT
Source organism: Melanocharis versteri (assembly GCA_013397845.1). Taxonomy (NCBI): domain Eukaryota; kingdom Metazoa; phylum Chordata; class Aves; order Passeriformes; family Melanocharitidae; genus Melanocharis; species Melanocharis versteri. The sequence continues at coordinate 202,369 of VZTG01002335.1, read as the reverse complement.
TCTTTCTGGGAAGCAGGCACCTCTCCCAGCCAGGAGGAAATGCACGTGGGGATGGGGAGAACAACATCCCATATTCTTTCCAGATAATGTGGAATTATATCGAATCTTTCACAAACAATCTTGCTGCAAAGTACCCAATTTTTCCATTTTTTTTTCCCTGTGAGGCGCTGAAGAACTCAGAGGGGATGAGGATTTTTTGTGGGGGAAGCAGAGCAGTCAAGGGCCATCAGAGGGTGTCAAAGAACTCGCCAATGATTTGGGGAGGAGAATTGTTTGGATCCTAAGTCATCAACGGGAGCTGTAGGCAGATATGGGACATTTGGGTGTTCCCGGAAACTGGGTGAAGATAAGAGTTTAACGAGGGTTTTAATTGTCCTGCTGGAAGAGGATTAGGAGTTTGGGTTCCAGCGAATCTCAGGCTTTTCCTACATTGGACGTTGCTGCCAAAGGGAAGATTCCTCCCTGGGCTCAGGGGTTTTGGACAGGACATTCCGATTTCTGCTCATTTTGAAAAAGGAAGCGATCTTCTGGCGCCCCGGAGGCTCCATGGGTTTGTACTTGGAGATTTGGATTTGGATTTGTGTTTGAAGACGAAGGTGCAGCTCAAATCCTGGGCGATTCAGCTCTCCTGGTTTGGTCCTTGGGAAAGCTGAGGACAGGAACGATGATGCAAACAAAGGAAACCCAAATCCAAGCTGGCAGCGATCACATGAAAATTGTAATCTCATTCCTAATTAATTTCTAGGCTTTGAACTGTTCCTTAAGTTGTTCTAGTATAGGCCTTAGAGTTTTTCTTTGGGGGGAAATATCCCTGGATATTTAAAGTTAGAAAATGCACCACCATTGAAGGCTGTGATTCTTGAGGAGCCTTATTTTGAGGAAAACTGAAGTCTTTTAACTGGTGCCACTGTTAATTAAATTATTATTATATAATACACTATGTTATATATTATTACCGTCAATCATATTTGGTTACCAAACCAAATGAGAAATGTACATATAATTTTTGTATCTGCAAGAAAAATGAAATTTTTTTTTAGAGTAATTGGTAAATTCTTCTCTGAAGAGCAGCCTCTTAACACTCTTGCTGTGAGGAGCACCTCCTTCACCTCCTTCACAGCTGCCAAGTACATTCCCTCTGGATAAACTTTCCAAACAGTATCTCAAATGGAACTTTCCCAGCTGAAATCGGCTCTAAAATTTAGAAACACAACCCAAAAAACTCACTGGGGTTGCTTGGGATGCGTTTTTGTGCACAACAGGATGAAATCAGCCCCGTGGATGAGAAAACCAAAGTTTATTCTGTGGTTGCTCCTGGATCCACAGCGCAGAGCAGGGAGCAGGAAGTGCTCTGAGGAAAGCACTTGTGGCATCTTTAAAAATTCTAATTAAGCTACTCCAGATACCACCGACATTTCCCCCCATATTTTTGAAATTCTCTTGCGTGTTCCTGGCAGATGGAGAACCCTCGAGCTCCTGTTGACATTGATACAAACCCCCACTGACAGACGAGTGAAAGCACCACCCAGGCAAGTCAAACAGAACAAATACCTCCAGATCATTCTTTTCCAAGGGAAGCTTTCAGCTGATGAAATAATTTGGGCAGAAACGTGGAAAAAAATATGTAGAATGTTGAGCAACAAGGCGTCCCTGCTCATTTTAGGGTCCTCTCCAGCCCAAACCATCCTGGGATTCTGTGATTCCATGTTAAATAGAAAGAGGTGATACTTAGTTGGCTTGACAAGCAAAAATAAACCTGAAAGGAATGAATTCAAGAGATATTAAAACCTGATATTACAAATAAGTGTTCTGGTTTATATTAAACCATCTGGTTGTTTAGTTGGTTGTATTCTTTATTTCTCAGTGGTAAGAGATGTGAGAAGCTGGTGTGAATTCCATTTGTTTCATGTTCAAGAATGATTAATTTAGAGCAGACTCTAACAGAAGCAGAATGGGTCTCATGAAGATTTTAAGAGCATGGCCTGGGTTTGAGAGGAAAATCTACAAAACTAAGGAAGTTTATAAAAAAGGAGGAATTAAGCTGGAAAAAATCTTGTCACATATACATCTATATATACAAAATATAAATGGATATAAATTGAAGAATAATAAATGTATATGAATTAGTGGGAGAATGCTTCTAATGATCAAAGGAAAGAGTCTTTGGATTGTTATCTTCTAGGTAGAGTCTGTAGTCAATTTTGCTACACTGGGGAAACAAAGATAAATTGTTTCAAGGTGGAACGTCTGAAGTCAGGGAAGGGAAGGCCAAAAATGCCACAAAGGACTCGGTTAAGGAAGAATGGTTTCCATGGGAAAATAAATATTTATGAAAAATAACTGGGGCGTCAAAATCACAGAAAAGACCCTGGTGGTAAGAAGAGGAAGGAAAAAGATACTAAACTTCGAGAGAGAGAAGGTGAGAGGTTCAGGTTTCGCTTTCAGACATGCTTCCTTCAGAAGATAACAGATACCAACAGAGAAAAGAAGATGTCACATCTCCTTTGGAGGATGCCGCAAGAGAAAGGAGAAGGATTTGGGTCATCGAGGCCCTTGCTATAGATAAAGGTGTGAAAAGGAGGCATCTAGGGCATCCCATCCCCTCCCGGGCAGCATGTGGGTGTGGGAAGCGGCGAGCGGCGGCGGCCGCGGGGCGCTCGGGCCGAGGCAGGCGCTGGGCTGCGGCTGCAATCGGTGCGTTGCCCCTTTAATTGTGTCCCCAGCCCTCGGGCGTCTCTGTCCAACGCCCACGTCAGCAAATACCTTTTGTTTCTCTCCCGTTCGGGCTCGCAGGGCTCGGGGCTGCGGGAGCAGCGGCGCGGCGCCTCCAGGCACGGCGAGCCCCGAGGCGGGGCCGG
>VZTG01002335.1:179368-191533 GCA_013397845.1 Melanocharis versteri | reverse complement strand
GCCGCGGCCAATGCCGGGGGGCCCGGGCCGGGAGGGCGGCGGCCCCGGGGCGCTGCCGCCGCATTCGAGCGGCCCCGATGCGCCGGGGCAGAGGCTGCGCCCACCGCGGACCCGCGTCAGCCGCGGCTCTGCCCACGGCGGGAGGGCCAATTTCTCAGTCTGAGAACCATCATGGCTTGGTCGGCATAATTTTCGTTCTTTTGGGATACGGAGTAATCCCGCTGGGACATCTTTTCACCTCTTTTGGAGTTGTTAAGTTTCTTCTCTCTTGTTATGCAGAGTAGCAGCCGCAGGGAGATTGGAGATATGTTGGGAATGTGATAGCGGTTTTTTTTTAAACGAGAGCTCATCTCTTTAAATTAGGATTCAGCATCATTGATTAAGATTGTCATGACGATGTTTTTTCCTTTACAGCAAACCTTCCTCTTACTCCCTGCCTGGAATGGAGATTTCTTCCCACCAGTCTCACCTCCTGGAGCAGCTGAACGAACAGCGGAAGCAGGACTTGTTCTGTGACTGCAACATCCTGGTGGAGGGCAAGGTCTTCAAAGCCCATCGCAATGTGCTGTTTGCCAGCAGTGGCTACTTCAAAATGCTCCTTTCGCAGAGCTCGAAGGAGACGAGTCAGCCAACAATAGCCACGTTCGAGGTCTTCTCTCCAGAGACGTTCATGGTTATCCTGGACTTTGTGTATTCAGGGATATTGTCTTTAACGGGTCAGAATGTGATCGAAGTCATGTCAGCCGCCAGCTATCTGCAGATGACAGATATCCTCAATGTCTGCAAGACCTTCATCAAGTCCTCACTTGATATTAATGAAAAGGAAAAGGATCATTACCTCAGCCTCTCGGCCAAAAGTGCGAGCACTGAACCCGCCCGCCCGGCTCTTTATCGCTCCAGAAGGAAAGCAAAGAGCAACCCCCGGCGTTCCTACTCGATCCCGGATGAAAAACCCAACGGGAATGAAAACTCCTGGAGCAGCTACAGCAGCTACCTGTCCTCACAGGTGATCATGCAGCGGGCAGAGACCCAGCTGTCCAAAAGAGGCAGGAAACAGGGCTCCACGAGGAAGCGCCGCAAGCACCTGGGGCTGTCGCAGAGCCGGGAGCTGGGAGGGTGCAAATCGGACAGAGCGGAGCGAGCCGGAGCCTCGGATGCCACTCACATCTCCCGGGGGGGAGAGGAGGCCGAGTTTGATGCCGAGAATGACGTGGATCGGGATGATTATGGATATCATCCCGGAGCAGAGGCCGTGCCCAAGAGGTGGTCGGTTACTCAGCTAGAACAAGAACTTTCCAGAACTCCCGAGTTCATGGAGTTAAAGGCAGAAGAACTGTACACCTCAATGCCCACAATTTTAGGGGTGATGAGTAGCTGGAATGAAGGTAAACAATAGAAACCGTTTGGAAAAGTTTGTTTTTATTTAGGAGAAATCAGGTGATGATTTGGAGGGAATTTGTATGGCTGCATGGAAATCAAAATGATGCCTAGAATCAGAGGGGATTTTATCTGCTCAATTTTAGTGTTAAGAGTAAGATTTTGTATGGGGACAGGGCATGAGGATTAGAATGGGACTGACCCAGGTGTTCTGTAAAGTTCAACCTAAACATGCCTGATTATTTGGGCCCAAGTGGAGCTTAATGAAGCCCCAAGGGCTGTAATTGCCTTGGGGACCTGAAGGACTGAATTTCTCCAATACCTGGCAGTAACAGAGGTGTTCAACCTCAACCCAACCCAAGTCCTTCACATGAGAGGTCCTGGCATTGCTGGGATGTTGCATTTTGGGGTCCAACCAGCCCAAAGTTCACGGCTGTTTGGCCACACTACTGACATCACCTGCCTGAAGGATGGCCCAAAGCCGACAGGTTTATTCCCATGTTTATTCCCATTATCCCCTTTCCTTTGGAAATGAACCTATCTATAGATCATAACTGCATATTCTGAAGGCAGCTTTACATATCACACACAGATTATAAATGTCAAAGCTATGAACTATTAGCTGGTGGAAGAGTCAGATACGAGGACTATATATAAATAGCTAGGTATTTATAATCACCTGTGTATCTAAAAAATGTCAGTAAGAAAACACTATCAAGTGGTCAATTAACATATTCATTAAGAATAAAAATGCAAGATGGGGGAGATAGATATATAGATATAGATAGATATATATATAGATATATATATATATATGTAACATATCTATATCCCCCAAAGCCTGTATTTTATGTATCATCATATACTAATATAATATAACATATAAGCATCCAAACATCCCAAATACTGGGGATTTTTTCCTATTTAAAGAAAACTTGAGCTGCCACTTGTTTTAAGCTGAAACCTGCTGAAAGTGCAGCAAGCAAGCTCTGCTGTGTGCCCTGTCCCTGCCAGGTGACCTGCCCCGGATGCGTTTCAAGTGCCCGTTCTGCACCCACACGGTGAAGCGCCGGGCGGACCTGAAGCGTCACCTGCGGTGTCACACCGGGGAGCGGCCCTACCCCTGCGAGGCCTGCGGGAAGAGGTTCACCCGCCTGGAGCACCTCCGCAACCACTTCCAAACGGTAGGAAAACCTTCCCTGCAGGGTTTGGAACCCAGGGTTTGGAAGAATTGGTTTATGTTTCATCAAGGACTTGCTCAGAGCTCCTGCTCGTGGTGGAAGTGTGAACCAATTCACTGGTGGCAGCTCTGGAGGCATCTCCACACCTGACACCACAAAGCCAGTGCATCAGCTTGAATTATTTGTTATTTAACGTGGCGAATCGTATTTAAAATTTCATTTTTTTAGCGCGGTTCAGCACGTTTTTATTGTCTAAAATAACAGATAAAGGCTGACTTTCCCACTTTTAAATCCCTTCAGATACACCAGGCTGGCAAACTGATCTGCAGGAAGTGCAAGCGCCACGTCACGGAGCTCACGGGCTGCGTGGTGCAGCAGGGGACGCGGCGCTACAGACTGTGCCACAAGTGCTTGGCAGAAGCCAATTTCGACAGCATTCCCGAGGATTTCGATGCATCTGAACATTCTCCTGTCTCCTCCACGGGAAACAAACGCCCCAAATGGGCTTTGGAGGAGGAGCAGAAATCAGATGAAGAGACAATGGAGGAGGAGCCCTATAATTTGGTTGTCCGACACAATAATGATGATATTCCGGATGAGGTAGAGGAAAAGGTGAAGCCAAATCTGAGGTAGATCTTTGTGTATCTGTTGCTGTTGTGTTCAAGATTAAATGACTCGTGTCCTACCAACTAATGCTGGTTTACTACTTTTAACGAAATGAAGTATTGTTAGAATTCTGTTCTGAGAAGCAAAATCTGGACTAAAACAAGTTGTTTTGCAGAATGGAAGAGCGTAATTGCTTCTAAATGTCATCCAGAAAGTACTGAGAATCATAAAACAGCCTGAGCTGGAAGGGACCCACAAGGAACATCAAAGTCCAGCTGCTCACTTATAATCTGGAAACTATTTAGGAGAATTGTTTTATATTTCATGGAAGACTTGCTCAGAGCTCCTCATTGTCAATGTGTGAACCAGTTTACAGTTCTACAAAGGTTCTGTACGATACAGATTTTTAAGAAACAAATATTGCTAATTTGCTTTGGAAAACTGAGGTGAGCAGCTGGGAAATGTTAAACCACTTTTTTTTGCTGATATTGTAATTAATTTGTACATAACACATCAGAAACTTCCTAAGAAAGGAGCGAAGGAAACAAGTGTAATTCTTCTTGCTGAAGAACGGATTTACCAGAACTTTGTTTTCTCAGTGAATTTACAGCTTCTTATAGTTGAGAAAAGCATGATTTAGGAACTCCCACAGCCAGAGTAGAGTAGGTGACCAGAGCATCTGTAGTGCACTTGGGTAGTATGAATTTGCCTTTTTTTTGTACTGTGAATTTTATAGAAAGATACACCAACATGATTCCAAGGAAAATAAAAGTGCAATCACTGCAAGTACAGTTGTCAGGTTTTTTTCCATTTATTTTTTTTTCCAGGATTGATGCAAGATTTGCTAAACCCATCTGTCTTACTCTAGGAATAAAGAGGCCAAGTCCCTTGAATTTCAGTGGGACATTTATGACTTAAGATCATGGAGCTACCTCAGAAAAGCTTTCCTGCTCGTATAACTTTAGGGTGCTTGACAGCATAAAAACATTTTTTATAAGCACAATTTCCCTCAGAAGTTAAGCAACCTTTGTAATTCTGGAGTCTCTTTAGCTTTTTCAGTCATATTTATTTCCCCAGTCACTTGGATCAGAGAACCTGCACTTGGTAGAGAAACTAAAAACGCTCAGTATTAAATGATTAAAAAAAAAAGCTCAAGGAGTGCATAGAAGAAACCTTCTGCCTGAGAGCAGAGAATGGCATTCCCAGTGGGTCCTCCTGATAAAGAGCCACTGTTTGGTCTCATGTCTCATTTGATGCTGTGTTTCCTTTCCCGTCAGCAGCATCTGTAGCCTGAGGTTACTGCCAAGAAAGCAGAAATTCCCCACAGAGAATCTGAGAACAGCCATATTGATCCACATCCAGGTTCTGCCTCCAACAGCTGCCATTAAACTCGGGAAAAGTGAGAATGGGGCAAGCCTCTGTAATAATTCCCTAATGCTCTCTCAGTCTCCAGCCTTTTTCAGTTCTCCTTGAGATTTGTACATTTAGTAACCACCGAGACAGGTCTTTTCCAAATAATTCACCACTCTATCCTTAAGCTTCCTACATCAACAGGATCCTTTGGCACACCCCCCCAGAAGAAGGGTGTTTTTTAATTACCCACTTTCAGGCAGTTAATTGTCGCAGTGGCCTCCTGTAAAGCCCTGGGAGAGCAGCACTGTGAGCTGAAACCTGCCACTGCCACAGCTGTGCAAATGGAACTGGGCAAATTTAAGGCCTGTTTTATAGCAAGGACTTAATAAATATTGAAAAAAATAGGTTAATAACACTTACTTAGTTAATTCCAAATGTTTTCCTAGCAAGCTCCTGTCAGCATGTCAAAAAGTAGAGCACTTCAGTGTGTTACTACAGCCCGAGACTGATCTTGGGGCACCTCAGCATTTGTCTACAAAGTTAAAATTTAACCGCATAAATTTCTTTTCTGGCGTTTTAGAGAGCTGAGATAAAGGAAGGCTGCCCTCAGCTCCTACACCCACNCAGCCCCCCAACCACAATCCCTCAGTTAGTGTCCATCTCCCCATAGCTGCTGACCTCAGCCCCAGCTCAGTCCCTCAGTCAGTCTCCATTTCTCCACAGCCACTGACCCTCAGTCAGGGTCCATCTCCCCACAGCCGCTGACCCTCAGTCAGGGTCCCTCTCCCCACGGCCACTGACCCTCAGCCCCTCAGTCAGGGTCCATCTCTCCACAGACACTGACCCTCAGTAAATGTCCATCTCCCCACAGCTGCTGACCCTCAGTAAATGTCCATCTTCCCACAGCTGCTGACCCTCAGTAAATGTCCATCTCCCCACAGCCGCTGACCCTCAGCCCCCTCATGCTGTGGAGAACAAAAGCCACCTCAACTCGATGCCTGATTGGCCCATCCCCATCAAGTGACCCACCCAGCCAATGAGGTTCCAGAGCGGCCTCATAGGGGCCAAAATGGCGGCTGTCCCCTCACAGCCTTGGAGGCTCTGCCTGAGGAGAAGAAAACCCCCAAGCAGTCAAAATCACGCTTATTTTGTACCATTACACTGGCACGTTGCAATTTTTACTGATAAAAAAAGTCTGCTCACCTTAGCGGGGAACAAAGCACAAGCGTAATTCATTCGTGTCCGAATTAACCAGTCAAGATCGCCCACAAAGCCATTAATTCTTTCAGTCCAAGTTTTATTTCGGCATTGAGGCTTGCTTAAAAAACAAGAGGAATTTTATTCCTCAGTCTTTACAACATGGAAATAAAACCAGAATTATTTATGATGACTTTATAAGATGAGACACCACAGTGAGGCACTTGTAGCATTTACGGTAACAGGCCAGGCCTGTGCTCCTCACATTTAAATTAAATTAAAACAGCAGGTAATGGACGTTTGAAATCCTGTGATTTAAAAAAACCCACAATTTTGATTATTCTTGATTAATTTTGACTCAGTGAAGTCCAAAATCCTTTGACATTCAAAGATGGTCTGTATTGTCCTTTCTAAAACACTGATCCCAACCATCTGCTTTTTTAAAAAGATTTAGTTTTCAAAAGATACAGGTGGGAGTGAGCCCAGGATGAACCTGGACCATCCCTTTCCATTCCCTTCCACCACAGCAGCAAAGCTGCCAACTTTTCAGGGTTATCACAGGTGATAAAAGGATTCCAGGTACAGGGTCACATGCTTTAGGATTTCACATGGCAATTTATTTACAGCAATTCAGCACCACCTGCTGGCATGACTTCTTTTTTAAGTAGTTTAAAAGATGTGGTGGTTTGTTTGCTTAATTGGCATCATTTTTTAGGTGTCTAATTTTAAACACTCAAGAGTTTTTTCCACATTACATCTGAGCCACTGCTGCTATTTCCGATTTATGTAATATAGAGGAGGGACGTCAGCTCAGAATTAGAACATGAAATATGCAAATGAAATCAATCTAGATGAACATTATCTCCTGCCACCCTGCAAAAAGGGACTATTTTAGTTATCAGCTCCACCAATTTCTGTATTTCATACAGCCCCTAGCACGTGTATCAGCTCTAAAAGCTGACTGCCAGCATTCCTGGGAGACTTCCAACCTGTACAAACCACTTTTTCTCAATATCCCCCAAACCCCCAATTAATTCTTCTTGTTCTCTGTCTCAGTGAAAACACTGGCTGACATTCCCTGCAATTCCTCCCTTCAATTTCTGATTTTAACTGGCCAATTTCTTAGTTTTTTTCCACAGAGATTACAGTTTTGGGGGGCTTTTGCCAGATGATGACCAATATCCACTCAACCACACTCTTCTTGCTTTAAATATCAATGATGACAAAGACTTCTGGCTTTTCATCTTCACAGATCTGCATTGCTGAGTAAGTTATGGCTTTGACCTCTGTGCCCTAGAAAAGAGACACAAACCATAGATTTTCTAAATTCTATCCCTTCTACCAGCTCGTAATCCCCAGTTCTTATCACTTTCCTCAGATGCTATCCAGGTTTTTTTTCCCCAAAAAGCTGTAACTGTATTTGTTCTGATGAATAATCACACACTAATGGCCAGGCCAAATAGTGAAAAGGGAACTCTTCCTTTATTTTATATCCTCTTAATACCACAAATTCCTCCTCTTACCTCTGACAGACCATCAGCATTTACTATGCTAAAAATGACACAGATCAAGACACCAGATTTTGCTTCTAGCAATGCTTTAGGGGGAAAAAAAGGAAGAAAAAAGTGAAAACTGACTAAGCAAAAGGCTGTACCAATAGTGTGAAACCCAAAAACATAAATTCTGAATATAGATTGGTTTTCTGTGTTTTTAAGATCACAAAAAGGAAGCCAATTGTTGAGTTTTTCTAGTGCTGATGAAAAGTCATGCTCAGGCCAACAGTTTCAGGAACACATTCAAAAAAACATGCCGAAAGTGAGATCTTGAGTTCAGCACATTTATATTTTGATCTCTGGAAAACTCAGATTTAAAGGACAACACACCTCCCCCTCCTAAAATGGAAAAGCTGGACAGAGGAACCACTGCCTACCTGTGGGTGTTTGTCTAAAGAGAACTCTTCTCCCCACCTGTAAAGGCAAAAAAAAAAAAGAGAGGTGTTGTAATTTTGGTAAAATTCACCAAATGTTATAATTAGTTTCAGTGATGAGCACAGAACAGTGAGAGTTTCATTTAAAGACTCAGAGGAAGCAAGAAAAGTCCACAATCCATTTTTAGACAATGGTTTAAGCTCACCCAATTGATCTTATTTTGAACTGCATTCGGTCGATGTGAAGCACTTTCACTTCCTGCAGAGAGTGAGAGGAGAAACGTCAGTCACACCTTCTACCTTCGGACAGAAATTCCCAGAAAATCCCACTTACAAAGGTTATTTTCCACTGTTTAGACACCTTCCACCAGTTCCTTTTTCCCCTAAAGTACCATTGCATTCAGAGCTGGGATTATCAGGGAGCAGCCTTGTCCTACAAATGGAAAAAGCTGGAACCAGAACACTTACCCTGGGTATAAAGAACTCATCAGCACTGAATTTATACAGCCACTCATCCAGGAAGTGGAAGAGGAGAGACAACAGGTCATGCCCTGTGTGGTTGAAGCAGAGATATCAGCTGATTGTCTCAGCAAAAACATTTCTGAGAGCACCTCAGATGGACAGGAGATTCAGATAATGACGCTTAATTATATTTTAATTAACTGCACTTAGGCTACGTGTAAAGATTCAGATTTTTGGTACCTTTCTCCCTCTCTTAACTCTCCAAATAACAAGTGCAGTCCTCACCTTCTGCCTGCACCTCCACTGTATCCAAGGGCTCCACGGTGCCTGTGTCTGTCATGTAGCCAAACATGGCCATAACACACTGCTCAAAGGCCTCTTCCAACGTGTCTCCCCAGGCATGGAGCCTAAAAACACACGGAATAATCACTGGAACCTAAAAACACGTGGAATAATCACTGGAATATAACCTTGGATCATAGCAAAAAGAAATAGCCCCAAAGTCACATGCAGGTGAGCAATGAGAACGTGGGAATTGATGCAGAGAAGGCGAATGAGCAAAAACCACCTGGTTTTTCCTAGAAGTTTGTGAGAGGAGTTTCTTGGGAGAACATGGAAAAATAAATGTTCTACCAACCAAGAAAGTTCTTTCCTAATGTGGCTAATGGGGGTCTACAAAAGTAAACCACACAGAAGAAATCTCATTTAAAATGAGGACGTTCAAAGGAGATTTCAAAAGACATTTCCAAACAACACAGAGGCTTAGTCAGAAGCACCATAGAAATATTAAAAAAGAAACCAGACATGATTGCCATGGTTTCCCAAAAGCAGGAACAAAACTGACCATCAAAGCACCCAATGAGTGACATTTCAGAGCTCCACAAGGTTTTACAGCTGCAAACTGTCCTGGGCTGTTACTCCAGGCTTAAAGCAGTGTAAGAAATAATCAATTTGTCACCCTGAGAAATCCCAGCTGCCCACACTTACTGCACGTCTGCTGTGTGATCCAAATCTGAGGGGAAGAGAAAAGAAAAGGAATGATGTCACCAAAAGTATTTATAACATGAGGATTAAAAAAAAAATAACATCAATATCTGATTTTCTAACAAAACATTTTCGCATTCATCTGCAGATGTGATAAATCTATTTTGCAGCATATTAGAAAAACTTAGCACAGATGAAATTTTGGATTATTTTAGGAAAAAAAACCCTGTTTAATGTGATTATGTCAGTGCAGGGTTTGGCTGTTGTAACCTAACAGGCTTCCACAAGTTAACTGCAATAAAAAGAAACTTTAACCAGGAGTAAAGAGTTTATGCTGAAGTCTGCCGGACTGAAAATTATTCATGCAGAGGATGAGACTTGCAAATATTTCCAGCTCAGTGAGGAAATCTACCTGTCCACACCCAAGTGCAGCCATTATGCAAAGAGAAGAATTTACAACACAGGATGTCATATAAAATAGAAGGCAGACTTTACTCATGAAGCATGATTAACATCCCAAGTATCCAGTTGTACATGAAACTCATTTATATTTATTCAGAGGAATGAAAGAAATGCAAAGTTCCAGCAGAACTAAGCTGAGATGTGAAATAAATGCTCCCTTCAACTGCAAAATTGTTCTGGTGCTGTTTAGAGACTTCACACACTATTAAAGGGTTCTCAACAACGGTCTCTAAAGCAAACAAATTCCTTTGGATGCAAAAGAGGGATAAAACCTCTTCCAGTTATGGAAACTGCACGGCTGTTGTGATGTGTCACCGTATTTCTGCACTTCTACCAAATAAAGATCTGAACCCGTCCTAAAAATATAAATTCTAACAGAGATAACAGACACAGTCCCTCCAGACAGGCACTGGTGACACGGAGGACAGGAGGGAATGGTCCCCTGCCTTAAGCTGGCCCTTGGGCTACCACCCACATCCTCTCAGGAGACATTCCAGGGGTGGGGAAAGGCAGAGATATCATCTCTAAGTAGAGTAAAAACACCACACGCAACACCAGCACGCTTTTGAATGTCTCTTCCTGCATGAGAGGTAGAAAAATTGCTAAGAAGTGGCCCAGAAGAGGAAAAGTTTTCAAGGTGAGACTGAAGTAATTTATTCTCATCGCGATTTTTTCCAGTGCCCACAACAAGAAAAGCATGAAGGAAATTGGTTTCTCATTTCTGTATTTCCTGTTGTCGTCCTTGCCCTCACAACAGCACTGTCACACCCACACATGCTGCATCAGGATAACATAAAAAAAATATTAAAAATACTCACATTCATACTTCTTGCAGAGAGGGGGGTACTTGGCTTTCACAGCCTTCTGCTCCTCGGTCAGGTTGTAATCCCTGTCCTCGGCTGCCATCGCTGAGGGCTCGGCAAGAATCCCTCCCTTCCTGGGGCTGGGGAAGATCCAGGGATCCTCCCTCACGTCCTGGCTTCCCCACGGAGTGATTCAACCTGCGGAGAACAGGGAGGATTCCTCTCGAGTGATAATTCGTGTAATTTCAGTTGTTTTGTGTCAAACCGGGGAGATGAGGAAGTTGGGAGTTCAATCCCACACCCGTGAGCTGATGTTTGCTCAGCCAGCAGAGCCAAGGGAAAACTTTCCTTATGGGAATTGTGGACTCTGGCCTTTTCTGGGAGGAATCGTGTTTCTTGCTCCTTGCTGTGCACGCTGAGCATTCCATTCATTCACAAATAATCAAATACAGCCCCGATGGAAACAGCTGTAAAGTGAATTAAACTTCCACGCTTTGGGGGTTAACTCCTAATTAATTTTTTTAGGTTGCCCAGCCCGTTGTACATCACACACCTGAAGTGCCACCGCCCCCAAAAAACCCTTACAGAGGATTTTTCTTCAGGAAAAAAAAGAAAAGTTGTGTTCTCCTGGGACAAGGATTACATTTAAACCTCCAGACCTGGAGCACGTGCATGGCAAATCCAGCTGTCACCCAAGTGTAAAGGGCTTCCTGTGATCCTTTTCTGGCAGATTTTTTAAATAAAACAAACAAACAAAACCTATAGAACTGTATCAACTCCTCCATTTAAAATTCTAATTCTCAGGCCTGACCCCAGTAGTTGCTGTTTTCCTGATCATTTGTAAATCCAACAAACACAAACTGAAGAACCCGATTAACTTCAGGCTAATTAATTTTACTCTCCAGATTTCCAGACATCATAACCATTCTTTAACTTTTTTCTGCATTATAAGATTTATCCACAGCTGAGTCCAACACTTCCCCAAACAATGCATATAATTTACAGATATCCCATAACTTTTACACAGGAGTTGGTTCTTACTCCAAGGCTTAGGAATAAGATGTAGAATTTCCAATTTCTAATTTCAGGTAAATATCTAGGTATGTTGGAAAGAGAAGTCTGAAATTGAGAAGTCGGGGTATCTCTTGAGGAATAAACCCAGATATTGATTTGATATTTGATTTTAAACCTGTTAAGCCTCAGCTGTGGACAGCCAGGTTACCCTCAGCAGCCGACCAGAACCAGCAAATATTACGCCTCTAAAACTCACCGCGGCACTGAATTGTGGAAAAAGGGAATATATTCGTGATTACAGAGAATTAATAACACGCCGAGGATACCCGATGGTGTTAGGGCGGCCCTGCAAGGAGGCCTCGGCCCACACACGCACCGGTCCGGTCCAGCCCCGCCCCGACACGCTCTGCCCACGGCTGTGGTGACCGGAGGGAGCCGCAGCCACCGTTTCTTCCCAGTCGGGGACCGGGAGCAAGGAACCGGGACCGGACCCCGAACCCGCCGCCCCTCAGCGTGGGGCGCGGCCCCTTTAAGAGCGCGCTGGGGGCGCTCCGGAAAATGGCGGCTCCCAGAAGGAGCCGTCCCACGTGACCACCGCGCGCGCTCCCGTTACCGCCTCCTTTCCCCTCGCCGATTGGCCGGCGCCTCCCGGCGGCGGGCGCTGATTGGCCGGCGTTGGCGCGCGAAGGGGTGCGCGGCGCCGGGAGCCGCACGCAGCGGGGGCAGGAAACAATAGACGGAGCCGCGGCCGGAGGGGTCGGAGCAGCGAGCGCAGGAACCGCCTGCCCGCCTCGCCCAG
>VZTG01002335.1:166148-179256 GCA_013397845.1 Melanocharis versteri | reverse complement strand
CGCCTTCTCTGCGGCAGAGGCTGGTGGCAAATGGGCTGAGGAAGTGTTTGAGAGCGACAAGGCAGCAGAAGGAGCCGTGGAGAGCTGGATTTTGGGAACGAGTAGTTCAAGGCTGCACCCAGACCGGTCTGTTTAACAGCAGTTGCTGGATTTCCTGCGTTTAAACATCCTTACGAGTCTGGGTTTTGCCTCCCTGTGCACTAGGTTCAGAATTTTTTTGTGCTGCTCTAACAGCATCATAATCCACTTATCCCAGAATGGATTGGGCTGGAAGGGACCTTAAACTCATCCCATTCCTCTCCTGCCATGACAGGGACATCTTTCACCATCCCAGGTTGCTCCAACCCCTGTCCAGCCTACCCTGGAACACTTCCAGGGATGGAATTTGACATAATTAATATTCATTCCCAGCCATATATCCAGAAAAAAGGATTAGCATGTGCAACAGGGGATTTTTAACCATTTAGTAACTACCCCAATAGAGCAAATGGCAAACCAAAGGTGTGATTGATGTAGTTGACTCTAACCCATTGCCTGCCCACAGTGCTGTGTGTCTGTAAATACATTTAAAAAATAACTAATTGTATGTATTTCTTTGAAAAAACCACTTCAGCAGCCTTTGATGATGCGGTGGAAGAGCGTGTGATCAACGAGGAGTATAAAATATGGAAAAAGAACACCCCCTTCCTGTACGATCTGGTGATGACCCATGCCCTGGAGTGGCCCAGCTTGACTGCTCAGTGGCTCCCTGATGTCACAAGGTAAAGGGACCCTTCTGCTCTCTTTTAAAAGCAGAATAAACTGCAAATCCAGCGCTGTGCTGAGAGACTTTTGGGTTGAAATCACAGAATCCCAAACTGGTTTGGGTGGGAAGGGACCTTAAAGCTCATCCAGGGACACCTTCCACTTTCCCAAGCTGCTCCAAGCCCTGGCCTTGGACACTTCCAGGGATGGGGCAGCCACATCTTCTCCCGTGCCAGGACCTCCCCACCTTCGCAGGGAGGAGATTTTGTGATCCCTGTTTTGTTTCTCTTCCCCTGCAGACCTGAAGGCAAAGATTTCAGCATCCACAGGTTGGTGCTGGGCACCCACACCTCAGATGAGCAAAACCACCTGGTGATCGCCAGCGTGCAGCTGCCCAACGACGATGCACAGTTTGATGCTTCCCACTATGACAGTGAGAAAGGAGGTGAGAGCCCAAAACCATTTTATCCCTTCCCTTCTCAGCAGAAAATTTGTCTTTTCCTAAAGTTCAGGCAGCAAAGTCCAGATTTTACTTCTAAAGAAATTTATTTTTAAGTGATGCCTCCTTAATAGACAAATACTCTGTTTCTTGAGTGTGTTAATAATCTAATGATGGAAACAGAAGGTGGAGGTTAATTACAAAAATATTTATGTGTGGGAAAACCTCTCCCTTCCCTATTTCCCAGGAACTGACTTTGAATTCCATGCAGTGCTTTTAATTGGTATTTTTATTACCACGTTTGCATTACGTAAAGTCGTGCAAAAATTTTTTACATAAACTCTTGTAAAAGAATATTTTTATTTCAGAGTGTAACATTTTGAGTATTCTTCATTTGTCTGAGTTCTGATTGCTGTCTCAGCTCTTCTAGGGTGAGAGATTCTGTTTTATTCAGTGAATCAGACTTGAATTTGATGCTTTGCAACCTTTGTGGTTGTCCCAAGTTAGGCATTTCTCCTGTTTGCTTGGCTGAATCAGTCTTTCCACCTGGTGAAAGTCCTTAATGATCCAATGTTTGCTGTTCTTTTCACAGGAAGTCTGGATTGTGCAATGAGTATTTTGATCTTTGGGCTTCTTAAAGTTGTTTGTGACCATGGGGTTGTCTAATAAATACTTGTTTCGATTCTATTTTAGTATTTCTCAGAAAGATTTAAAATTAATTAAAAAATAATCCCAAACTAATTCTTTTTGCCAAAACTGTGCAGTTTTATGAATTACTAAGTTATTTTAGATATAAAGATAAGGGAGCTTTAACAAGTTGTATCACAGTCCTAAAACTGCGATTTGTTTTTGCCACAACTTTGCTCTGAGAGCTTGGTAGCAAACCTTGAATCAGCTCTTTGTGCCTTGTTCTGAAACTGGCCTCTTATTCCCAACTCTCTTATTCCTAGAGTTTGGAGGCTTTGGCTCAGTCAGTGGAAAAATTGAGATTGAAATCAAGATAAACCACGAGGGGGAGGTGAACAGAGCCCGTTACATGCCCCAGAACCCCTGCATCATCGCCACCAAGACCCCCTCCAGCGATGTCCTGGTCTTTGATTACACCAAACACCCCTCCAAACCAGGTGTGTGCTTCAGAGAGCAGCCAGCTCATCCCCTGAGGGTGAAAAAAGGGTTAAAAAATGATGTGGGGTTTATTGGGGATTTTAGGGCTAAGTGGGTGTTTATTTGAGAGGTTATTTTGTATGAATTTTACACACCTGTATCCAAATGTGGAAAAGGAAACCTCTTCCTGCGCTTCCACTGCTTTTGTCTCCTCACTGTGGGGTATTTGAGGTGGTGGAAGGTGGGGTTTTTGGAAACTATGATTGATTTGATGGGGAGCTGAGTTGAGCTGTTCCCCTGGTATCTTGTAAATTAACAGTCATTTACCTCTGAACTCATCAAGATTGTTAAAAGTAACTCCTTTTGCCACTTGTGGGGAGGATCAGAAGTGCCTTCCTCACTTGGAGATGATGAGAGGAAGGGAAATATCCCACTTCATATTTCTGGGTGTTCAGGAGGAGTTTTTTGAGCAGTAGCAGCTGAGCTGCTGTTCCTCCCTCCAGCTGGAGCTCAGGCCAAAGCATGTAAGTGGCTACTGGGCTAAAAATAAAGTTCAATAAACTCAATGCCAGGTATTCCAGGATGTGCTGGGAATGATTCCAGGCACTGGAATCCTCACCTTGCCTCGTTCCAGATCCTTCTGGGGAGTGCAACCCGGACCTGCGTCTCCGTGGGCACCAGAAGGAGGGTTATGGGCTGTCCTGGAACCCAAACCTCAGCGGGCATTTGCTGAGTGCTTCTGATGATCATGTGAGTCCTCGGAGCACAGCTGGGCTAAACCTGCACTTGCTGTGCCTTGGGAAGGGCAAAAACATCCTGGGTTTGAGGGGGAGGAGGGAAACAGAGTCTGAAGATGTAATTTTTTCCATTTTTGTTGTTCTGAAGACCATTTGCTTGTGGGATATCAGTGCTGTTCCCAAAGAAGGCAAAGTGGTGGATGCCAAGACCATCTTCACGGGACACACGGCAGTGGTGGAAGATGTTTCCTGGCACCTGCTCCACGAATCCCTGTTTGGATCTGTTGCTGATGATCAGAAGCTCATGATGTGAGTGAGGGAACCCCTTCACAATCTGCTTCTGCCCCTCAAGCTTTCTCATCTCCATAATCCCTCAGTGAAATGGGATTTAAAGCTTTGTTTTAATTCCATGTTTTCCCTTCCCAGCTGGGACACCCGGTCAAACAACACCTCCAAACCCAGTCATTCTGTGGATGCTCACACAGCTGAGGTGAACTGCCTCTCCTTCAACCCCTACAGTGAGTTTATCCTGGCCACAGGATCAGCTGATAAGGTACTTCTTCCTGCATCTTGGAACATCCTTGCTCAGTTTCTGGGGTGGATGTACGTGTTGGTTACTTCAACAAAATATTTTCTTTTATTTTTTTCCTAGACTGTTGCTCTATGGGACTTGAGGAACCTAAAACTGAAGCTGCACTCCTTCGAATCACATAAAGATGAAATATTTCAGGTATAAAAAAAGTCTTTATTTTTTATGCGTTTAGTTCTACTCAGCAGTCTGGAAAAGAAAAGTAGTTTTTCCACAATGTTTTTGTACTTAAAAACTTGTATTTTATTCTCTCACCTTATACTTTTCTGAGTATTGTTGTTGTGGAGCTGCAGAGCTCCAGGATGGAAAGAAAGTCCAGAAAGGGATCAGGGAAATGCTCTGGAGCTTTAACCACAGCACAGGGATGAAATGGTAGCAGTGCAGAGTGCATTAAATTATTCATGGCAGCAGATTGAAGCAGGAGGCCCAGGGAAATGGCTGCAGTGTTTCCACCTCCTCAGCCTGGTCCTGCAGGAAGCTTTAACACCCTCTAACAAAAGATAATTGCTGATTTTGCTGCTGTGAATAGAGAATGTTCACATAATGGGCAGCACCTGCTTAGCAGATTAAATATTTCCATCTCCAACCCGTGCCTTAATCACAGGGAAAATATGTAGAGGTGTTTTTTTTGGTGGAGGGATTATCAGTTCAGACTGTGTTATGTCTAACTAAAATTACAGAACCCTGAAATGCCACGTTGGTGTGCAGAATTCTGTGTTCCTTCCTAATCCTGTGATCCTATTAAGTGGTGTGTTCTGGAGAGCTTTATCTCCAGCAGGAGCAGTAAATGTGAGCTTTCGGGCAGTTAAGCTTAATTACAGTGATTTCTTTTCATGTGAGAGCTGGGCCTACTGCTGAAGGAATCCGTGGGTTCTATTTGTGCAATCCTTATTAAGATAAGGAGCAGCCAATACCCTTGGGAGCTGTTTGCACTTGGAAACACGTGGGCTTTGTTAGAGGAAAAGTTCCAGGTGGCACCTTTTGGGTGAAATGGCTTTTTTTTTGTGTGTGAATATTCACAAACTGTGATAAATGTTATTAGTGGGCATATTCATATTTGTGTTGTTATCAATTTGAGTTCTTGTAGAGCTTTCAGGGTACAAAATGAAGGGTTGGGAATGTCCTGTTAAAGCTTCTCTAAACTCACTTTTAAATTTCTCCCTGTCTGCAGGTTCAGTGGTCTCCCCATAATGAAACCATCCTGGCCTCCAGTGGCACGGACCGCAGGCTAAATGTTTGGGACTTGAGGTAAATCCCAAATTCCTCAGGTTTTCCCCACAAAATATTGCTGATAATTGCATCACACCTCAAAAAACCAAACCAACCCCCACCTTTTCTTTTTTTTTCCCCTCCCTTTTTTTTTTTGCAGTAAAATTGGAGAGGAGCAATCCCCTGAGGATGCTGAGGATGGTCCCCCAGAGCTGTTGGTGAGTCTTCTCCCTCTCATTAATTATTTTAACCTATTACTCACCCTGCAATGCAAATTTCAAACCGTTGCCCTTTCTGTTTCCCCAATCCTAGTTTATCCATGGTGGTCATACTGCAAAGATCTCGGATTTCTCCTGGAATCCCAACGAGCCCTGGGTCATTTGTTCTGTATCAGAAGATAATATCATGCAAGTCTGGCAAATGGTGAGTTCTTTGGGAAGCTGCAGGTTGGAGAGGGGGTTGAAATTCCTGGATTTCAGCATTCCTGCTTTTATTTACAGCCCTCAGAATTACCCAGTTTGTAGCACTGCTAAAATCTCAAAGGGGCAGTGGAATCCCCTTTAGCTTTGGCCAGAACAATGGTTTCCAAATACTCAGGAGATGTTTTTTGTTTAAAAACAGCAAACAGAGTTCTGGTGCAGAAGGAAATTTTTCCCCTCTGTGTTTGAATGAAAACAGTATGAGAGAACCAAGGATGAAATTGAGGTTTCTGTAGTTATTGTCCTAAAGAATATTTGAGATTTCATTCCCCAAAGATGAAAAGGGTGCTGGTGAACAGGAACAATTTGCTGGCCCCTGCATTCCCAGCTGCTGAAGGTTTTGGAAAACAATCTTGACCTTCGACAAGACCATTTTCCTATTTTTTTTTTGTTTATCTCTAAATTTTATTCTTGGCAGCTTTCTGTATAGTTCTTTTAGAAAGTGCTGCTGAGTAGAGGATCTGCAAAATAAACACTTAAAACACTTTTTTAAGTCTTGCAGTGGACTCTCCTTTAGCAGATTCCTTTTTACAGGACATTTTTCGAGACCTGGATTTTGTGGCTAAGGTGGTTTGTGTTGTTGCTTTAATGTTAATGGGGTCGGGGTGGGTGATCCATACCTGCAAATAAAAAACGACCAGAACTTTCTGGGGGTGGAATCCTGTCCAGAGGGGTGGGAAATGCTCCCTCAGTGCCTCCATCCCTGTCTTGCAGGCAGAGAACATCTACAACGATGAAGATCCCGAAGGCAGCGTGGATCCAGAAGGTCAAGGATCCTAGATGGCAACTTCTCCCTGTTTTTTAGTCTTTCTCCTTCTCTTCCCTCTCAGCCCTGGTATTGACTTAACACTGGTTTTGAGACACACGTAGGCTTTGTGTTCAGCCATCCTCCTGTAGACCCCCTCACAGGCTTTTCCACCCACACACTGAGAGCCCACCACCCAAAAAAAAAAAAAAAAGGGCTCAGCCCCCTCAGCCTCAGCCCTGCTGGGGCTCCTTGGCAGAATTCCTACAGCAACCTCCTTTATTGGGCTGGCTGTCCCTTTTTAACTGCCTTCATCACACAGCAAGCTGGGGATTGGTTTTTTTTTCTCTCTCTTTTGCTTGCTCCAGCCACAGGCTTTTGCCTAATTTAAACAAAAGTTAAATTGGCAGAGCTGCCCCAGTGGGCTTGAGCCAGCAGAGATGATCCAAGTGTTAATCCCCTGACAGCTCCGAAATGGTGTGGAAGGCCTCGTCCTCCTCAGTACAACTCAGAAGCCTTGGAATTCCTTTAGTTATCTGTACCTTGTGGCTTTTTCTGCCTTTGCAGATACAAGACTTGCAAGTTCTGACTTGAACCCAAATTTCTCTTTTTTTTTTTTTTTTGTCTCTCCTGGCAATTCTGGGTTTTTCATTCCTTCCTTCCTTCCCCTTTCCCCTCTCCTGCTGGGCGCCAGGGGTTTGGATTCTTTAGCTATTCCTGCAGAGCCTCCTTCACCTCCCATGTTTTTTGCTCTATTGTGTGTTTCTTGAGCTGTGTTTTCACATAATGTTTCTTTCCTTTCTGTGAAATGGTTTTTAAGACTTGGGGGAGCCCTCAAGTTGTAAAAGGTGTTTGTTTGTACCAACGGATGACCCCAGTGCCCTCAACAGCCTTGGCAGCTGGTGGAAAGCAAAGTGAAATGTGGACGAACTACTTTTTTTAGGAGTTTAGTCCTTGACCACAAGGTCCTGCACGTCTTCCACTCGGGTGTCCAGTGCCACCAGCAGCCTCTTACTCTCCATCTCCTCATGACTAATTGCGTGTAAGTCCTTCAGTTGGAATAAAGTTTTTCTACGTAAACGCTGCAAAGTTTGGGGAGTTTTGTGCTGTTTCTGCATTTTCTGCTTTGTTGAGGGTATTTTCAGGGAGCTGAATATGGTCTCTACCTATGTGTGTCCATGAGGCTGGGTGCTGGTAGAGATATTTTTTAATTTCTCCCCCTCTCATTTCTGCTGCTTTGTGAAATAAATTAATGAGCACTTGAACCCCCAAGCAGCCAGCAAATCACTGAATTGTTCTTCCCCTCAAGCCCTGCTGCTGTCTGCATTTTAACTCTGCCTTTAGCCCTTTCCACAGTTGTTTTTTGTTATCCTGCAGCACGAGTTGGATACAAACACCTTGGCTTTTGACACATAAGTTTGGGCTTTTGAGACACAGCTCTGAGAGTGAAAAGGCTCCTTAAACTCTGACCTTTTATTTTCAGTGTGAGACTCAATATAAAGTGGAAACCTCTTCCCCACCACCTCGTTTCTGTGGAGCACGTCCCAGTACAGCAGAGACCCTTGAAATACAAAAGAAAATCCTCTTCAAAGGAGAAAGCTTCTCTTGCATGTAAACTTTAAAAGTCAACCCCCCCGCCAACACCAGCTTCCAGAACTTTCTGTGCAGGTTCAAACAATCTGGAACAAAACATTTTCCCAAAACACAGCAAAACATCAATCAGTTACTCCTCATCCATCTCCATTGTTCAGTGCAAAGATGGTTTGCTCTGCTCCTCTGGGGAAAAGCAGTTTTACTACAGGAGCAACAGCAGCACCTGGAGAAATACCCAGGGAAAGAATTGTCCGGTATTCCCGACTCCAGGCAGCTGCTGCACATCAGGCAGGATAAAGCAGCACGAGGAGACATCCCTTGGAGATCCTCTGTCCATTTTTTTTTTGCTACAAAGAGGAAAATTCCGTGGTTCTAACAGTCCTGCTCAGCTTTTTCCTCCGATTTGCAGAGGTGGCCGTAGATTTCTAAGCAGCTCCTGTAAGGGGAGGAAGGAAATTTAGGCTGTGGAGTATTTACGTCTATGCTTTGGCTGGAGAAAAAAGGTAAAAAGTTCTTTCTTTTTATAGTATGGAAGAAAAAGGAATTGGGAAACACTTCAAGAGGCTCAGTCCCTGGTCTTGAGAGTGTGTGGGCCCAGCCCAGCCCTTCCAGAGCCCTTGGCAAACAGGGTTTAACAGAAGGGAATGTCATTTTTGGTGGGAGCTGCTGGAAAAGGCAGCTCAGAGCTGTACTTAACTCTGAGTTCCCTGGAGCAAATGTGAAAGCTCATTTGAAGGTGTCACTTCCAGGGATGGCAGTTTGTAGATTCCAGGAGTTAAGAGACTCCTCTGCTGCACTTTAATTTAATTTAATTAATTTAATTTAATGTGATTTAGGAGAACCCCAGACTGCAAGGACAGGGTGGTGTTGGGATCTGGGCTGAATCCTAAATGCAGTTTGTCCCTTTGGGAATGGCAGGTGACAGCACAGGCTGAGAGAGCTCTTCCCTGTGCTTGGGTAAAAAAGCTTTGGGGTAGGGAATGTCCTCCTGTGGTGTGTTTGGATGAGGGGGTTTGGGTGGAGAAGGGGAAAAAGGAATTCTAAAGGAGCAGCGAGGCTGCAGAAAATGGTTAAGATGGAATGGAATAACAGAACAGCTCGGAGTTGGGTGAGTAAAACAGTCCACAAACTCATGGACGTTTTCTGGAGCTTTAGGAATTCTTGTGCAGTGGAGATCTGAGTGGAACCAGGGGAGGACAGTCCCAGTATCCACAGCACTGCTTCCCAAAGCTGAACCTCAGCTCATTTCCACATATTCCTAAGGAAACCACCTCTTAAGTTGCCACACCTGCTTCTTGGGAAGCCACTCCACTCCTCTGCAGGAATTTCCATCAAACCCCTATTTGCTGTTGGGCAAAGGGGCTGGAATTCCCCCTGTGCTGCCCCAGCAGCCCCACTGGGGACCAGGAGGAAAAGCCTGTGCTGCCCCACAGCTGTGTGACCCCACCCTGGGCTCTTCCCCACCATCCCTTTCCTCCTCCCAGCCCCTCTGCCCCGCGGGGATGAGACCCAAACGCACTTGTAGATGGAGAGCTCCCGGTGGAGGCTGGTCCTGAGCTCCTCCAGCTCCTGGTTCTTGCGCTGCTGGAGCTGGACCCCGTTCTTGAGCTCCTTCAGCCTGTCCTCCAGCTCCTCCACCTGCTCCTGGGGGGAGGAAATGAGTGGATCAGCGAGGGAGGGAGGTGCCTGTGCTCTGCTGCTGCCCTCACTCTCCTCAGGGATCTCCCTGGGGATGGTGCTGGTCTGACCCTGCCCAACCACCCTCTTTAAAAACCTCTGCAGAAAAAGCTTCGTTTTAATACAAAGGTGGGAATTTGGGCTGGGCCGGGCTGCGTTTTGTCCTTAGGCTTCTCCTGGCTGCTCGCTTTTGTCCCCTAAATGACTTCGTGTGTGTTTTGAGAAGCTGCCAGAGCTGTATAAACCAGTGAGTCAGAAGGAGATAAATAAGGAATTTGGGAAAAGGAAAATGTGGAGGCACACCGGGGGTCCAAGGGACCCTGAAAAGCCAGGCCAAGCCATGGAGTGGGTGCTGGTGGCTCTGGTCCCCATCCCAGCAGGGAGGAGCCGTGATGGAAGGGGAATGGCAGCTTCCAGAAACTGCTGGGAGGAGGCAGCGATTGCGAGCCGAGAACGGAGAGTGTTGAAAGGGGGGAGATTAATTGTGGAGCCTCTTTGCCAAATGTGCTCTCGGAGATATTGAATTGCCTCGTCCCTCGGGCTGAGGGGATGCCTGGCCCAGGCAGAAATAACCATCCCAGGAGGCAGCTTGGCCCCGGGGCTGTGGGGACAGGGGGTGAGACCCTTCCTGGCAGCAGGAGGGGCAGAATCTGCCCCAGCAGGAGAGGGATTTGAAAGAAAAGCCACCCGTGTTTAAAACTGGCTTTTGTAAGCGTCTTGGCTCGGTCCTGTGCTCAGAGAAGCTGCGGGAAGTGTGTGGTGCCTGTGCTCAGCAGCAGCGCTGAGCTTCGGGAAGGAAATCCCCCATCCCCTCCACCTCAAACCTGGGGCCATTTCTGGGGGACAGGTCAAAACCAAGAGGGAATATACTCAGGAGAAGCCTATTTTCCGAGCTGGGTGAAGCCCCAAACTTTCCCACCACATCCCTGGGTTCACCTTGTGCCCAGGGGCTGCTGTTTCACCTGGCCCGTGCCAGGGTGGGCGAGAATTTTGATGCCACATCCTCCTCTTCCTCATCCACCCCGCTCCTTCCCTGGGCCCTACAAGCAAATCCTGCAGCATCCACATTTCCCCAGACGCAAAGCACGGCTCCCACTCTCAAAAGAGGGTGGCGTGGTGCCCTTTTGGGGCACGTACCCGGTACTGCCCGACCTCCTCATCCCTCTTCTGCTTGACCAGGACGATCTGCTCCTCCAGGCTGCGGTTCTGCAGCCGCAGCCGGCTGACCTCGCCCTGCAAGGGCCTCAGGGCTTCCTTCATGCCCTGGATCTCGCCCTGCATCTCCTGCAGCGCCTTGGCCCCGGCCTCGCGCCGCTCCAGCAGCCGCAGCAGCTGCGGCTCGTAGTGCTCCTCCAGCCCCCGCCGGCTCTCGGCCACGAAGCTCTCGAACTCCACGGAAAGCCGGCGGCTCTCCTGGAGGTACAGGTTGTCCTGGCGGCATGGCGGAGCCTCCAGGCGCTGCCTCAGCACTTCCTTCTCCTTCTCGCAGGTCTCCTTGAGCTGGGACAGCTCCCCCGAGAGCTGCCCGGCCTGGCTCTGCAGCTCGCCCTGGTAGGCAGCGTGCTGGGAGAGGTCGTGCCGGCGGCTCTCCAGCTGGTACTGGCAGGCCACGCATTCCTTGGTCACCTTGAAGAGCTTCTGCTTGATCTGCCGGATCTCATCCCGCAGGTTGTCCCTCTCCAGCTCCACCTTGGCCAGCAGCCTGCAGGCTGCCTGGATCTCCTCGTGGGCATGGCGGATCTCCTGCAGCGCCGGCTCCCGCAGCTGGGCCAGCTCGGCGATCAGGCTGTCCCTCTCCCTCTCCAGCTGCTCCACGATCTCAATGCACTCCTGGAAATAATTCCCCAGCTCTTCCAGGGTCAGGCACTGGCACTCTGTGGCGTCAGCATCCGGAGGGCTGCCTGCTCCCTCTGTGTCCATGTCCAGCGGGATCCCTGCCCTGTCTGTGTCCATGGCCAGTGGGATCCCTGTCCCACCTTCGTCCACGTCCAGCAGAATTCCTTCCACATCCGCTGGGACCCCCGGCCCACTTGCACCCACATCCAGTGGAATCTCTGCTCCGTCTGCATCCATGTCCAGCGGGATTCCTGTCCCACCTGCATCCACGTCCAGTGGGATTCCTGTCCCACCTGCATCCACGTCCAGCGGGATCGCTGCTCCATCCACATCCAGTGGAATCCCTACTCCTCCTGCATCCACGTCCAGTGGAATCCCTACCCCTCCTGCATCCACGTCCAGCGGGACTCCAGCCTCGTCCACATCCAGTGGGATCCCAGCCCCGGCTGCATCCTCACCCAGCTGGGTCCCTGGTGTGTTTAGCTCCAAGGAAGGATCCCTGCTGGCAGCCTGCAGCTCCCGGCCGGAGTCTGGGCTGCTCCCGTGCAGGGGTTTAGATCCATTCCCCGCTGGATCCAATGGGGTGGGAGGGCATTCCGGGTGTGGAGCAGCTCCTCCAGCTGCTCCCTGTGGGGCTGGGGGTGCTCTGGCTTCATCCAGCTGCAGCTCTGGAGGGGGCTCGGGCTGTGCCATCAGGTCCCTGGAGAGGAGAGGGGATGTGAAGCAGAGCAATGAGTGTAACAGGTCTCAGCCTTTCCTCCCCACCCTGTGAGAGCCCAGAGCCAGGGGCGTCCCGCCGTGGCCCTGCTGCTGTGACCGTCCTCGTGTCACCCGCAGGGCTGGGCTCAACGCTCTGGTGACAGCTTGGGCCCAGACTCTCCAATGTAAGCGAAGAAAACCCTATTAAACCCCTATTAAAGTGTCTGACTGCCACGGAGGAGGAGCGAGGGATGCAAACCCAGACCCCCAAACCCAAGAGCTGCTCCAGTGCCAACCTGTCACGGCCAACCTCCCCAGCGGCCCCGACGTGACCCCCCCGGAAAACTTGCGGGGATTTTAGCGGTGTGGCATAACCTCACGGCACGGGAATGCGCTGCTGGAAGCCCAGGCAGGCTCCGGGATGACTGAGATGGAGCGAACCCCGCACGCACAGCCTTGGGCGAGCGGCAGCGGCTGCAGCAGGAGCCGCGCTTTGCAGAGTCATCCGATCCCGGCATTGTCCCCAGCCAGGCACGGCACCTGCAGCTGCCACCACCACCAAACCCTCGCTGTCACCTTCTCCCGGCTGATATTTGGGGTAGGATGGAGCCAACAACGCACCGGGACGAGCCGGGGCTTTTCCTGCTGCTGCCAGGAGCCGGTGGGATCGGTGGGAGGATGCTCTCACCTCTCGGCCACGCCGCTGAGCTCATGTCTAGTCATTCCCTAAGGAATGAGCACGGGCTGGCACTCACAGGCAGCCCCGGGCTCGGAGCAGCGGCTTTGAGCAAAGAACTGATTTTCACCGGTACTTTCTCTCCTAATAAGGCAGTTTTCGGCACCGATGACACATCGCAGCCTCGGACTCAACGGCCGGCGGCTGGAGAGGGGGCAGCGCCTGGAAAGGTGGGAAAAGGGCTCCTCTGCCCCGTTTTTCCTTGCCCTCCCCGCTGCCGGCGCTTGTTTTTCGAAGTTCTTGGATCCGCTCCGCATGGGCAGGACGGGAGGGGAGGGCAAGGAGAACGCTGCCGTGCTGCTTTCCCAGAGGGGCTCTCTCCCACCCCCACCCCTCATTCCAGGGCCCCCCAGAACTCCTGCGTGCCCCAGAGGGACCGTCCCCCTCCNTCCTTGCTGCCCAGCCCTGCTCGCCCGGGTGGGCTCTTACCTTCCTCCCCTGGAGCCCAGCGCCGCCGGCTGTGCGCTGCACATGGGCTTAGCATGGGGCGGAGAGGGGTTATTAATAAACAGGGCTGGAAA
>VZTG01002335.1:144824-155614 GCA_013397845.1 Melanocharis versteri | reverse complement strand
AGAGGTCCCCGTGCCTGGACTGGCCACTCTGACCAAGGGAATGTCTGACTTTGGGAAGATCAGATGTGCTCGGGGCAGTCACGCTGTGCTGACCAGATCCGTATCTTGTGAACAGCTTCTCTGCTGCTCCAAGCTCTTATCAGAGTTCTCTCGGTGAATAAAACCAGGGATTTCTGGCCTGGAGAAGAGATTCTGCCTGGAATCAGCATCTCTGGCCCCCAGCTCCCCATTTTCACTCATGCACTGGGGAGGTTGAGAATGCTTCCCCTCCTTTCCCTCCCCTCCTCTTGGGGCTGTCCTGAGGTTCTAACAAAGAGCAAGGAATTGGGGTGCTCAGCTGTTTTCCCTCTCCCCAGGCTCCCTGAGCTGGATTTCTGCTCACAGCAACGTAAACCAGGTCTGGGGTGCAGGTTGAGAGCAGATGCCCACAGATTTCAGGGAGGGTTGTGCCCTGAAGCAGCAACGGGCCAGCTCAGTGGGGTCTGTGGGGATGCTGGAGCCCCCCATGCTGCTCTCAGCCCCCCAAAATTCAGCAGGGACCGAACCACGAGGCCCAGGAGGAGCTGGAGCTGGGCTCCACGTGGCTGCGAGTTACCCCACGGCAGTTGCTCCGGCTCGGAGAAGCCGCTGGGTATTTTTGGCACGCGTGGGCTCCGCGGGGTGCCCGGGGCTCGGCTCCCTCCCGCAGCCCTGCCGGCACATCCCAGGCTGTGCCCGGGGGCGGTGACGCCTCGGTGCCGGCGGTGGCCGCGTTCCCTGAGCAGGTGCTGGCACGGAGGGCGGCTGCTTTGGGAAGTGTCTCCCGGGATCTGGGGCAGGCTCCAGCCTCTCTGCTCCCCCCCGGGAGAGAAGCACAGGAGCTTCACCCGGAGGTTTGTTCTGTGTGGCTGCAGAGGAGCCCTCTGGGTCTCTGGAGAGGGGTCTGAGCGGCACAGGGGTTCGTGTTTTGGGATGGACATCCCAGGGATGCTGGAAGGTGCTGGGCAGCGGGAGGAAGCCTCGTCCCAGGCTGACCAGAGGACAAATCATGTCCCACAGTCACTGGGCAGAGACCTCTGATCTGCCGCTCTTGTGGCCAGGACCCGGTTTCATCCCCGCTGCCCCGAGGTGGAAGGGCTGTCCTGTGAACTGGGCACAGCCAGAAATGAGAAACTGGGAATAGTTTCCCTCTGGATCCCCTCATTTCCTTAACAGCTCCCGCAGCAGACGGGGCAGCAAAGCCACGGGGACCGTCCCTGCCCAGCTGAGCGTGCCCTGGGCACCCAACCAAGCTGGTGAGGAGCTGAACCATCAGTATTTCCGCTGCAGAGGAGAAGACTGAAGTCCAAAGATTAATTCGGTGCCGATCACCTTGGGAGGTCAGGACAAAGCTGCTGGTTGATCTTTAATTTTTTCCCTTTGTTTCTTGCACCACCTCCCCGGCTTTGTGCCTTTCCCACAAAACCCTCCTTCCTATTTATCCCAGCCTTTGATGAATCACCTAAGGAACATAAACATTGCCAGCAGGAATTGCCCACCACTGCCTGCCTGGCTGACCCCTCCCTGCCCTCGCAGCATTTAATGTTCTAATTAAAAACCAGGAGGGAAAGCTGCCCTTCGGGAAGGGGCCGTGGAGGGGCTTGTCCGGGCGGCGGGGGCAGCTTTCGGAGCAGCGATTCCCGTGGCTTTTCCCTCGCCAGCCGGGAGAGGCCGAGGTGCACCCGGGGAGGGCACGGCAAGGTGCCGGCAGCGTGAGCAACGTGCTCGTGACTCGCCCCAGAGCCAGGAGTGGCCGTGGGGAGGGCGGCGGGGGGTTGCCACCCACCCCGGGGTGCGTGGGCGCTGGCATGTGGCTGCTCGCCCTGACTTTGGGCAGCGGCCGGACCCAGCCCGTGGCCTCGGGCGCTTTGCTCCAGCCTTGGAAGTCCTGTCCTAGCCTCGGCCGGGGCTGGGTGAGGTGTCCCCCCCATGAAGGGGGGGTGGTAGCCGCGGTTGTCGGAGCTGGGGACAGCCAGAAGCGGTGGCAGCGTGGCGAACTCCGGGGAGGTGCGAGCCCGGCTGGCTGGAGGCGAGATCCCTGCCCTGCCGCCCCGGTGCTCGGGGATGTTTGGCCGCCGGGGCGTCTCCCTTCCACCCGGCTCAGCCTCTCTGTATCACCCAGGCATCCCCGCCGGAGGGATGGGGCTGGGAGGGTGCTGTGGGATCCGCCGGGTGATCCCGGCAGGCCCCTCCTCTCTGCCCGCACCATTGGCTCCGGCACGGCCGCCTGCGAGCGCGGAGCTCCGCCGGGGCCGGAGCGATGGGAGCCGGCGGCTGAGAGCCGCCGTCTGCCGGGGCCGCCGGGGCCACGCCGGAGCCCGCTCGGCTCGGCCATGTAGCACCGCGGTGCCCTCCACCCGGCCGCGGTGGAGGCGGCAGCGGCCTCATGGGCAACGCGCACCGCAAGAGGAGCCCGGCGGGAGCCAAGCCCGGCTCCTCCTGGCCCTTCGGCCGCGCCGGGAAGCCCAGGGCAGGTAGGAGCCGCGGGGCTGCCCGGGGATGGCGATGGGGATGGGGATGGGGCGCGGGGGGGTCCCCGCTTGGGGAGTTTGGAGGGGTCGCGCTGGGAAAGTTCGCCGCTTGTGTTCTCCCGGGCTGCGCAGGAGCGGGGGGTGAGGGGAGGCTTGGCGGTGCCCTCCCTGGGCTGGGGGGGCAGGGTGAGCCCCCCCAGGCCGGTGTGGGAGCTGGGGAGCCCCTCTGGCTGCGGGCAGGGCTGTGCCGGGGAGCAGCCGTGGGCTCGCGGCGCTATCAGGACGGGATCAGCTGAATTAGTTACTGATTTGTTTTCCGAGTGCGATCGCAGCGCTGCCAGCGCCGCCTTCCTCCCCGGCCCCCCGCTCCCATCCCGTGCCTCGGTTTCCCTCGCTGTGCCGCGGGGAGCGGCGGATTTGGGAGTGTTTGCAGGGGCTGCTCCCCCTCCCGTCGCCGTCCCCTCGCTCTGCGCGTCTGTCCGTCCGTCTGTCCGCACACCGACTGCTCCTCTGCTTTGTGCTCCGTCTCCATGGATGCCGCTGGAAAGCCCAGGAGGAAGCAGGGGGCGAGACCTTCCCTGCAGGGAGGAGGAGCAGGGGAAGGGTCCCACGCCAGCCTGGACCCACGCGCGGAACCATGAACCCCGTGGGGCGCCTGGTGAGCTCCCTCCGTGGCTCCTCCACCAGAGCCGGGCGGTGCCAGCAGGGAAGGCGTCTCACAGTGCCACCGTCCCCATCCCGAGGCTGCTGGCTCCCCCGCTGGTGTCACCAAGCTGTCCCTGCGTGCCCAGCCCAGCCCGAGCCAGGGAGGAGACCTGGCGGGCGCGTGGGCAGGATCGTGGGAGCGGGGTTAGCAGGAGCGAGGCGTGGTAACTGCGTGGTTTTCTCCCTCCAGCCCTGTGGGATCCTCGGCCCTGCCGCCCCTCCTGCCCGCGGCTGCTGCCGGTTCCCTCGGTCTTCACAGGCAGCAGCCGCCCAGGCGTGTGAGCCGAGCTGTCCGCCGGGTAAACAGGGCCCGGAGTCAGCTCTGCAGGGGCTCGGGGAGCACCACTCCCAGCAAAACCATCCCCGAGGTGGGGCCCGGGATGGGGAGACCCCCCAGGTGCACAGGGAGAGGGTCCTGAAGCGTCCTGGCTGAGGGCATCCCCTCGGTGCCTGGGGAAACTGAGGCAGGAGGGTCACGCATGGTCCGTGGCCGTGCAGGGATGGGATCTCCTCCTCTTCAGGCTCTTCACCATCCAGCTCTCCTCACCGGATGGCTGCAGGCTCCTCTCTGCCCCTCTCGTCCTCTTGTCGTGGTCTCCATGCGGGAAGGGCTCGGTGCCGTTGGACAGGCTGCATCCCTGGCACATCCTCACCCTTCCCGTGCGGGATTCCTGTCCAGGCCTCCATCTCCTCTCCATCCCTGCCAGCCTTAGGTGTCCCCTGTCCATCCCTGAACCAGCACCGTGCCTCCTTTTCCCCAGGGCTGCCTGGGAGAAGCTCTGCTCCATCTGGGATGCCCCGGAATGGGCGGGATGCGGCACCGGTGCAGCCGGGGCAGATCCCGGGAGGCGACGGCTGCCGCTGGGGCCGAAGGCCGTGGGGTGGAAGGTGCTGAGAAAACATGGGGCGAGTTGTGTTTGTTCTCTGCGCCGGCTCCATGGCAACGGCGCGGCGGCCACAAAGCCAAAGAATTTGCATTGTGTCGCTTCAGCGTTTCGGAGGGCGCAGCCGGGATCACCGGCTGGGGGCAGGGTGTGCCGGCCCCCGCCGGACGGGCCCCCGCCGGCCCTCCCGTCTCTCCCTGGAAGACCCTGGGTGCCTCTGGATTATGGGCTGGAGAATAATTGCACATCGCGGGCGGCTGGACCAGCGTCCCCAGTTCCTGCCTCTTTGGAGGCTGGAAGTTTGATTTGTCCCCGTTGTTGGTGCATCGGGCCCGGGCAGGCGCTGGCAGATGGCTCTGTGTTTGTGCCGTGCGTGCGGCGGTGTGGGCACCGCCTTCGGGTGCTGAGGGGACGGAGCAGAGGTCCCCAAGGACAGGGTGGGCACGGCCGAGGGCTCCGGGGTGGCTCTGCGCTGCTCCCTGCCTGAGCCCACGCACTCTGCCCCACCAGTGCCAAACCCACGCACCCCGCGCCCACTTCCCCGCGCCACAGCGGGGCCTGGCTCGCTCCGGGGGCATCCCCAGCCTCTCGTCCCCGGGCTCGTCCGCGCCGGGGAAGGTCCTTGAGCCCCAGGGAAACCGAAGGCTCTTATCGCCTCCTTATCGGGACTCCCCGCCGGGCCCTGCTGAGTCAGGGCGCAGGAACGTGGCTGCTGGCCAGGCTGCGCCCCGCGGAGTCAGCGGGGATGCGGCTGCGGCCGGAGCCGAGCTCTGGGTGCGGGGTCACCCGGCACCCGCGTCCCCCTCGGTGGCCGCTGGGGAGGCTCGCAGGGGGAAAAAAAAATCATGGAGTGGTTTGATTTGGAAGGGACCTTGAGGCTCATCGCGTCATCCCAGGTTGCTCCAACCTGGCTTGGAACACTTCCAGGGATGGGGTATCCAGATGACCCGGGGGTGACCTGTGGCTGTCAGCAGCAGCAGCAGCAGCGGTGGAGCCCCTCGGCAGCCCCGGGAAGCTCCAGGGTGGGCTGAGCAGCTCTGCTTCTCCTTTGCAGCCTCTCTCCGTGCCAGACCCACGCTGGGCCGGCTCCGCAAACACCCCGGGGGCGGATGAGGGCAGGGGCCGGTGCCGGCGGGGGACACGCCGAGATTTACACAGGCGCTTTCTGCAGGCACCGCCGGCCCGGCGCACCGGCCAGCATCCCGCTGCGTCCGGGACATGCGAGCCCTTCCCGGTGCCCCCTCCCGCTCCTGGAGCAGGGGAGGAGGCGATCCGCGGGTGTCCTGGGCACGCAGCCGCCGCAGCTCTCGGCTCTGACATGCCGTGCCGTGCCCGCTTGGCACGCTCCCGTCACCGACAGGCAGGGATGGGACCTGCCCTGTGCCTGTGGCTTATCCGCCACCCCATCTCGGTGGCAGCTCCTCTCCCTGATCCCACATCGCCCTGTCCATCTCGATGGGAGGATCGGCAGTGTTTCCTTGGAAAAGCCCCGCGGGCCGGGAGCGGGGTTGGGTGCTGCTTGCAGGGACGGGGGATCCGTGCACAGAAAAAAACCTGCAACGTCTTGTCCTTAATCCGTCTGCTGGGTTTGCTCCCGCGTGGAGCCAGGTGCCTGCTGTGACAGGCAACGCCTCTGCCGTGGCAAGAGCACCTGGGTGCCCTGCAAACAACGCCGGGCATGACGGCACGGGCTGGGGGCTGGAGGCCACCGAGGGAAGGGGATCAGCGAGTGACAGAGCTCTGGACTACGGAAGGAGGAGTTGGTGGCCCACCCCTGTCATACGTGCCACCGGTGTCACCCTCCGCAGCCCCGTGTCTCCCGCCAGGCTCTGCCTGCGGCCCTCTCCCGCCCCGCGCTCCCCATCTGGGGTGTTCCCGCCCGGATCCGGCTCCTGGCTGGGGAAAGCTGTTATTTACCTTCAAACCTGTTCGGTGGCTTCTCCGGGGTGGGGACACGGTGGGGTGGAGGCTCGCTGGGCTGTGGCAGGGGCCGGGAATGAGGCACAGCCGGGCACTGGGGTGGTCCTGCCCCGGGACCCCCTCCGGGCTGCTGCCGGCCCCTCGCCCGGATCTGGGATAACTCAGGGAGTGGGAGACACTCTGTGTCACCTCAGGGCTGGCTGTGGGGCAAGCGTGGGACAGCAGCGAGGTTAGGGCCCGTTGCACAACCCCGTGTGCTCCTGTCATGACAGCAGCCATGGCTGGAGGCGACCGGAGCCACGGCTCTGCTCCAAAAAGGATTTCACCCTGTACCAGCTCCTTCGCCAGGGCCTGTTGGCTCGCCGAGGTGATACCAGGCAGCTTTCTCCGCTGTGATTTAGAGGAAGAAAAAAAACGATCCAAGTTTGTTTTCCCAGTTGAAATTAATTTTAGTTCAGCCTCTGCGTGGGATCGTGTTTGAGAGCCGAGCCAGCAGCGTGGATCGGGCTGTGTTTATTTGCTTGGTGGAGATGTTTTCCCGGCTGGAGCAGCCCCCCAGGTGTGGCCGAGGGCTGGCTGGCAGCAGGGGCTGTGTGGCCAGAGCCACCGTAAATATTATTGTGCTCTTACCCTGCCTGGAGTGCTCAGGGCCCCGTGGCGTGTCCCAGGGCGTGGATCCTGTGCTGAGACGAGGATTTGGGGAACGGGTTGGTTGTCTTTAGGGGCTCCCAGACACCCTGAGCAGCTGAAGGTTGCAGAGGGAGCAGAGGGACAGGATGCTGGAGCAGAAGGGCTGGATAGGCTCCCTTCCAAGTCAGAATATTCTGTGATACTGCAGCACAGCTCTATCGGGGTCCATCCATGTCCTGACAGCTCCGCGGAGCTCTCAGGAGTGGGGTTCATGGTGCACCCCACTGGTGTTATCCACGCCCGTGGCATCTGCAGGCAGCCGGGAAGTAGAGCCGTGGCTCTTCATCCATCCCAGGCCTGGATGCTGCTGGGAGGGACCCCCGGAGCGGCGGCAGAGCACCAACCCCGCGGGGCTGGGGGGCTTCTCGTCACGCTCTGCGCCTCTCTGGCTGCCGGGAGGAGGGAGAAGAGAGGCGAAGGCTCCATCCCGCCGAGCAGCAGGACACAGGCGGGCTCCCCTGGGGACCTCGCATCCCCTTCCCGCCCGCCTGGCAGCTCCCCCTCCTCCCCATTTTTCTGCGGTGAGTCAGTGGCGGTGGAGGGGC
The DNA here is from genome assembly GCA_013397845.1 of Melanocharis versteri. NCBI lineage: Eukaryota > Metazoa > Chordata > Aves > Passeriformes > Melanocharitidae > Melanocharis > Melanocharis versteri. The sequence goes on along the minus strand of VZTG01002335.1, from coordinate 148,381 downwards.
GGGCAGGGAGCTGCTGCCTGCTCGCTGCTCCTGCCGCAGGACCCGCGCCGTGCCGGGAGCAGGCAAGTCGGGGCAGTGCCGAGCAGGCAGAGATGGATGCTTGCAGCCGAGCCCGGCCAAACCTGCTGCTTGCAGGAGGCACGGGCCTGGCGAGGAGGGGGACAGGAGCTGGGATTTTCTCCTCCGGCTCTCTCCAGGTGAAGAGCAGCAGCGTGGCAGCTGGGCCAGCACTGAGTTCTGTTCGCAGCACCGGGCTGGGCGGCTCTGGCCGTGTTCCTGTGGGGTCTCAGCCCTCGTGCAGCCATTCCCATTCCCACTCTGGTACCTCCAACCCGTCTCAGGCAGAGCTGAAGGCAGGGTGCCTGGGGTTCCCTGTCCCCTCCCATCATCGTGCCTTGCTCCGGGGATGCTCTGCTCCCTCCAGACCACCCCTGGCACCGGCAGCAGCAGGTACCAGCTCCGAGGCGGGGAGCCCATCCTTGAGAGGGTGCCCGTCACTGAGAACCCTCCGGCTCCTCGGCTCCTTATCTGGGAGAATCCCGCTGCCACGTGTGGCCACGGCACGTGTGTCAGCTGAGCCCGGAGGGGACGGGGTGATCCAGGAGGCACCGCAAGGAATGCACAGGGGCCGGGACACCGGCTCCCAGCCGGGCGTGTTGCTACCGGCAGCGGCTGCAGCTGCGGCGGCTTCCCCAGCGCACCGGGACCTGCAGCCCCCGCTGCAGGATCGGGGCTCTCTCCCTCCTGGATTCCCCCGTTTTCCAGCAGGTTTCACCGCGTGTTGACAGAGCCGGGGTGAGGCCGGCTGGGTGAGGATGATGAGGTAGCGAAGGTCACAGGGAGTGGGAGAAGTGGAGGCTGCTCTTCCCGTGCTGCCACGAGGCTCCTCCGTGGCCGGGCAGCGTCCTGCCCTGGCTCAGCCCTGGATTATCCTCCGGGAGATTGCGGCCACCTATGCCGAGCTCCTCCTCAGTGGTGTCACACCCGGGAGAGGGACACGTCTCCGTCAGCGAGGGATGTTCTCCAGGCCCTCTGTGTGGGCAATGGGCCACAGGCAGGAAGGTGGAGCAGGGCCAGGCTGTCTGCCAGCACCTGGGAATGTCCTCCCAGCCCTGGAAGCAGCTTCCACGTGTGCTGCCATCGGCAGAACCACGGGGCCGAAGCTCAGCTGTGCCTGGGCCCTGCACCAGCAGCACAGGAGGGGCTGTTTCCCTTTACTGGGGAAGTTCGTGGTGCCATGAAGGGCGGTTCTGGTGCAGCCCCATCTCTGTGGGCACAGCTGGAGAGCTGGGCCCTTCCCTGTGGAGCTGGCAGCAGTGTCCCTCTCGGCTGCCACCGGCCGTGGCCCTTTCTGGGCTCATGACAGGCTGCCCAGAGCAGAGGGCAGCACTCAGCGCAGCACGTGGCTGCCTGCTTTGTGCATCCTCAGCCCTTTCATTATGTCCCTTTCCCACTTGTGCTGTGGAAAGAGCTGGGGAACGTCTGCCTGCGGCCACCGGCACCTTCTGGGGGAGCGTGTGGGCAGCGAGGCCCATCCTGCCCGTGCTGCAGCAGGTGCTGGGCCAGGCACAGCCGGGGAGCTGCTGCTGTTTGGGGCCACGGCCACGTTGGAATTCCGGGGAAGAAATCCTCGCTGAGCCCGGAGCTGCCTGGCTGGGGACACAGAGATGCCCTTCACAAGGTCAAACTGTCCCTTGGGCCGTGCAGTCACTGCCTGGGGCCCGCTGGGACCCTGCGCTGGGTGAGGCTGCTCTGTCTGCAGCCCAAGCTGTGTCCTGCTGGAATAAACCCTGGGCACAGCCCCTGGGGAGCTGCAGGGCAGGGGGCAGAGGGTTCGGCACAAGGACACGGCTGCCTGCTGGGTAAACACTGGGTGCTGTTCACCTTTCGGGGTAAAACACCTGTAAATGGGGGGGACGGAGCTCCCGGAGGCACTGGGCACCCACTGCCCTGGGAAAACCTCCATGGTGGGGACAGTGACGGGCAGTGCCAGGGCAGTGCCACTGCGTGACCGCCTGGCATTTCTGGCCCTGCTTTCACCTGCCCCCGCACCAGCAGCTGGAGCTACTGGTTAGACTGGTCCCAGACCTGGTTTTCCCCCAGCGCTGCCAGCCCTTGTGACCGTGACGCAGCCCCGTCCCTGAGGACAAACACCCTTTGCCCCATCCTGGCTCGTGTTCCCTGCCGGGAATGGGGCTCTCCTGGCTGGGTCCTGGGGGGCACTGGGGACAGACTAGGATGGGGAATGTGACACTGCTGTGTCATAGCCCAAGGTGGAAAAGCCACCCAGTTCCTCCCAGCTTGCCACGCTGTTGTGGAAGCGAGCAACTGGTTTGCAGCGCTGCTGTGCCCAGCAGGGTCCTGGGGGGTCCCAGGGGTGCAGGAGGGAGGAGCTGGGGAAATGCTGGCCCCGAGCCTGGAAGAACAGATCCCTGTGGTCTGTGCCGTGCGTGGGAGGAGGCGGGAGGGCCGGGGGCAGCGAGCCGGAGGCCAGAGGAGGGGCCCCCTCTTTCCTTCAGCCGCGGCCGAGGGGCGCGGTGGGCGCAGCTGGGACTGTCCCCTCCTGCCACCGCGCAGCCGTCCCCGGGTCAGGCTGCTCCCTGCTCGCGAGCAGCTGCGCCGGAGCGTCTTCGCCTGGCCGAGCATCCTCCCGCCCGTGCGGATGAGGACGGAGGGAGGGAGCTGGGGGCCGCCGGCATCCGCCCCGCCGGCACACGCCGGGTGAGAGCAGCCTCGGCACAATAGGCTGAGCCTCCTCGGGGGGCGGCGGAGCCCCCCTTCCCCGGGGACCAGACCCTCTCCCCGGCCACCATGGTGGTTTTCATGGGCAGGAACCTCTCCTCGCTTCTGGCTTTCTTCAAGAAGAAGGGTGAGTGAGCAGCGGGCAGGGAGGGAGGCAGGGAGCAGAGCCGTGTCCTTACACAACCCCAGCCCGCCGGGACCCCCCCGGGCCGGCCCGGGGTGCTCGCCCACCCGCAGCAGGGCAGGGGGGCTGCCATCCCCGGGGGAGGGCAGGGAAGGTCACCCCAGCCCTGGCCTCGCCCGCCGCGAAGTTACCGGAATAAATCACTGCGCTCCTCTCCCCGCAAGGCAGCTCCGAGCGGGTTCGGGGGGGTGTCAGGCGAGGGGCTGCCGAAACCGGGCGAGAAAAGGGGATTAGGAACACGATGGTGGGGGGGGGCTGTGGGTGTCTTGTGTCCCCTGCAGGGATTTCGCACGGGCACGGGGGACCCGTGTGGCAGCAGCCGCTGTGCCGGGCTGGCCGTGCCCGGTGCCCGCTCGTGCCGCGGGTGCTGGCGGAGGCAGAGGCCGGCATGGCGGCAGGGCGGGAGGCTCCATTGTTCCAGGCCTTCTCCTTTGTGTGCTGGAGTCGGAGCTCGGCCGCCTCGCTGCCTGGCCGGGCTGGCCCTGAGGGGCCCGGGGACACGGGGAACACAGGGGGCAAGGGGTGCTGCGTGGTGCTGGCGATGCTGAGCAGCAGGTGCCCGTGGCCCCGGGGTGCCGCCGCCAGCCCCGACGGCTTCCTGCGCTCGCCCTTCCCTTCCTCAAAATTGTTT
>VZTG01002335.1:104443-133440 GCA_013397845.1 Melanocharis versteri | reverse complement strand
GGAGGAGGAGCCGGGGGCGGGGCGGGTTTGGCCCCGCCTTGGGGCGGTGCCGTTGAGGCGCCGGTTGGGCGGTGCCCGCTGAGGGACGGGCGGGTCCCTGAGGGGGCGAGGCGGGCGTGGTGTTCGCTTCAATGCCCTCGGTGAGGGGAGAACGGGACGTTCCGCCCTCCTGAGGTTTTTATCCGGAGAGGGAAAGGCTCCGGGGTGACCCTGCTGCAGGTTTTTAGTGCTTGAAAGGGCTCCAAGGGAGCTGGAGAGGGATGTGGGGACAAAGGGCCTGGAGTGCCAGGACAAGAGGAACGGCTTCCCGCTCTCAGAGTGCAGCGTTGGATGGGATATTGGGAAAAAATTCCTCCCTGGGAGGGTGGTGAGGCCCTGGCACAGGGTGCCCAGAGCAGCTGTGGCTGCTCCATCCCTGGGAGTGTCCAGGGCCAGCTTGGACAGGGCTTGGAGCAGCCTGGGACAGTAGGAGATGTCCCTGCCCTGGCAAGGGGTGGCACTGAATGATCTTTGTGTCCCTTGAAACCCAAACCATTCCATGATTCCATGGTTAGGAGCTGAATTATCAGACTACCACACTCCCCGGGACAAAATCCGGACGTGTTCTCGTGTGGGTTTTGTACCCACAGCTGGTTCCTGAGGTATTTTTTCCTACAGCACAATTCTAACAGTGTGAATTTTAATTATTTAAGCAGAATGGCAGGAGGGAGCAGCAGGATTGCCCAGGTTTCATCCCTGGAGTGTGTGACCCTCCCTTTTTTCAAACAGTAGTCAAAGCAATGGGAAGACAAAAGACATTCCTTTAAACCCTTGCTCAAAGAGGACAGGAAATACCTTTCCTTAGTCCAAATCCTCCTGCTGGGTGAGAGTCAAGTGCAGGGCATTCAGCTGCAAAGATTCCTTTTGGGATGAGTCCTCACTCTGGGGAAAGCAGGGTTTGTTTGTGGATACTTGGAATCTATTGAATTTCGCAGGAAGGTTCTTTATCTGGTGATCTTGGATTATAATGAGGATTTTGTGTGAGTGTCTCAGTGACTAATTCCCTGACAGGCTTCTTCTTCCTTTGCTCAGTTTTTCCCAACCCCAAAAAAGATTTTTTTAAATGCATTTATTTATCTCTGAAGGGCGGTTGAGGACGCTTGGAGGTTTTATTTAATACCTCAAGTGTGTTCTGTGATTTAAGGCTGTAATTTGGGATTCCTGGGGTCTGCTGTGAGGGATTGGAGGAGAGGGCACAGCCTGGGGGGCTTTCCAATCATTGGGGTTTCTATTGGTGCTGCTTGAGGGAACACTCAGGGCTGAAGGATTGGTTGGGACCTAAAATAGCCGAGAACAGGAATCAGATTGGGATGGTTTTGCCTTCCCTGTTAAATCCCAGCATCTTTGGGGTAGAGCCGAGTTCCTTTCACTGAGCGTGTCGCTTTTGCTGGCAGGTTGGAGCTGACTCCTGCTGATTCCTCCTCTGGAAGGGCTGATCAAAGGCCAGCAGCAGCAGATGAGCCTCTAGAGCTGGAAGCAGAGCTCCAGGAAGCCCCAGAGCCATGGGAGACAGTTCCCCTCCTTCCCCTGGGCTCTGCCAGCAGTTCAGACAGGACCCAGTCCCCCGGCCCAAGCGGCTGTCGGATTCCGCCGTGCAGGTGCAGGCCCTGCAGTCAGCTAAGAAAGCCTGCGTGCTGAGCCGTGGCTGCAGCACTCCAGATCCAGCAGGGAATCCTCTGCTCCCTTCCCCAGGCTCCGGCTGCTCCCTTTTCCTGGACGAGAGTGGCCCCGATGAGCTTGGTGGCAGTTTTTCCGTGTCCAAATACGACGACGTGGCCATTTCGCTGGACATCAGCGGGTGTTTCGACGACAGCGAGCTGGACGACTCCCTGCTGGAGCTGTCAGGCAGCGAGAAAGGGAATTCTCCCTTTGATTACACCGAGGAAGAGATCCAGGAAATCTTGGCAGATGATTCCATGGAAGATGAGCAGCAGCAGCACCTCGCTGGTGAAAGCCACCTGAGCCAAAGTGCGAGCGGGGAGAGCGGCAAGGCCGAGAGCAGCGGCGGCACCGCAGGGACATTGGTCAGCAAGGTGGCCTCAGAGGTCACAGAGGAGCCAAAGGAAGCCCAGGAGCTTCCCTCAGGCAGTTCTGGGTGTGATCCTGGCTTTTTGGGTGGCAGTGCTGCTCTGGATGGGGCCCAGCTGCAGCAGGAGCTGGACCTGGACCTGCAGGAGCTGCTGAGCCTGAGCCCGTTCGCCGCCGCCTGCTCCGACGAGGCTCTGGAGGAAAATAATCTGGAAAGAGAAACTTTGGATGCAATGATAGATGATTGCTTGGGATATTCCACAGCTGCTGGGAGCTGCATTCCTGAAAAATCCTCGGAAGGGGTGATGCCTGAAGGCCAGGAAAGCCTGGCTCAGGATTGCCCAGGAAGATCCGTGCCCTCATCTGACCTCCCCTGTGGCCAGAGCACAGGGGATGAGAGTCCAGCACCTGCGTTGCCACCAAAGAAAGAACTTCCAAAAGCAACAACGAGCTGCTCCTCGAGGAAATCTGGCTCTCCAGAGGATGCTGGAGGGGAATCCACAGGAGCTGAGCAGCCACCAGGCAGCACTAAAGTAAACTGGCATCTTAATTCTTGGACATTGGTCAGCAAGGTTCCCACTTGAATGTTTTTAATCCCTTTGGATTTGTCCATGTGCACACAGGTGTTGTGTTTGTACAGGGGAGGTTTTCCAAGTGGAGGAAAACATGATTTTTATATGACTCTATAAGCAAAACTTACATGGGAAAGTTTTATTGCACGTTAATCCCCTTTTTCCTTCCCTTTCCAGTTAAGTGACACAGCTGTAGGCCAGACTGGGCAGGAAGAGACAACCGGTGGGAAGAAAAGTGGCAGAGTAATTCCTGTCCCACAGGAGGAGGAAGAAAGGTAATTTCTTAGGAAATCTGTACTTTGAAAAACATCCCAGCTGTTTCCTCCACCACTTCGTTGGTTGTGTTTTGCCGGGTTTATTTTTAAATTGAATTGCACTGAAATAACGGGGGGAAAAAAGAAATATTTTACCCTGTAAGATACTGGAAGAGGGGAAAGAATACCGGGAAACGGGAGAGGAGGTGGTTCAGGCAGTTTTGAGCTGTGGTCTGCGGGCAGGAGAGGGGATGTTCGTGCTGCTCGGGCTCCCTGGCCGCTCCTCCCGGAGCGGTTCCCTGCAGGTGGCAGCAGCAGCGCGGGTCGGGATGTTGCTCCTGCTCTTCCCCGCTCCTGGAGGCGGCACATCGGGGCTTTTCCCCCTGCGTTCTGGGCGTTGCTGTTGGCAGCGTGGTGAAAAAGCTGCTTTTGAGAGCTCCCTGCGGGTTCCCGTTGTGGTCAGCGGGGCGCTGAGCTGCCGGGTGGCTCAGCTGCTTTGGTCTCGGCACGTTTGATCTTTGCAGCTTTACTCGAATAAATACTTGTATTTTTTCCATCCCAGAACGGTGCTACAAGGATGTCACGTCTGCCGTAGTTCTGCAGGGCTCTTTGCCCTCTCTGTCAACTGTAACCTAATTTAATAACCAATCTAAAAAGAGAAAAATTAACACAATTTATTATTTCCAAGGCCGAAACAACGGACCTGCATTTCAGAAGTGCAGCCTGAGCAGAAGAAACGTTTCTCTCCAGGCCGTGCCAATCCAAGTGAGGAAAAGTGTGGCTATTACCTCAGGTAATCCCCAGGTGGGATGGGATGAGGCTGGTGGGGAGGGAAAAATTGATCTCCTGGCTGGCTGGACTTGTGTTCTTTGTTTGGAGTGTGGTTGTTTTCAGAGGGGAATAAAAATTGCCTGTGACACTTTTGTGCACTGCCACGCACAAAATTCCTGCACGGGGATCAGTCTGGCTCCAGAGCTGGCCCAGAAGAGTTCCAGAGATATCTGGGGAATCTTGGAAAGGGAGTTTGGTGTGGAAAATCAGAGATGCTCCCAAAGCAGGTTTGGATTCCCTGGAAGAGCAGAGCTGAGCTCTGGCTTGTTCTGTTGGGGATTTACTTGGTCTTGTCAGCTCACAGCTACCCCAAAATCATCAAAATTGGAAAAGACCCCCAGGAACACCGAGTTTCCATCTTATCACCAGCCCAGAGCACTGAGTGCCACATGCAGGCCTTCCTTGGACACCTCCAGGACTCCACCACCTCCCTGGAACCTGTGAACTCACACTGGGACAATCTTGAGCTCAAGTGCTGAGATTTGGGCTCAGACTGGGGCAATCTTGAGCTCAAGTGCTGAGATTTGGGCTCAGACTGGGGCAATCTTGAGCTCAAGTGCTGAGATTTGGACTCAGACTGGGGGAATCTTGAGCTCAGGTGCTGAGATTTGGGCTCAGACTGGGGGAATCTTGAGCTCAAGTGCTGAGATTTGGGTTTATTTCTGACACTTTCTCTGTGTTGCCTCAGTGGTGTCATCCAAGAGCCACCGACTGCGGGGGTGTGGAAAGGAAGGTGTTGCAAAGAGCAGGTTTGGATTGCAGCTCATGGGTGGCAGCTGATGGGTAGGACTGGGATGTGCTGAGAGGCAAAATATTCTGGTAGCTTGCAGCCCCAGCTCCCTGTGGTTATTTTGAGTGTTCATGGGTGCAATAATTGCCATTTCTTGCGAGGCAGAAGAAGCTGACAGTTCTGTGTGTGGAGCCTGCACTTAGGCAGGCAGCAGGAACAGCTGCATCGCCACGGGGCTGCTTCCAGAGGATGAATCCAGCATAAGTAATGCAGAGGGGACGAGGCAAGGAAAGCTAAAATGGCCTGTTTTCTCTTGCTTTCAAATTAAAAATGCAAGACGTATGTTGTGAGTCACAGAAAATCAGGCAGGAGCTCTAAACGAGCCAGGCTGACGAGTGAAATCGAGCTCTCTTTTGCCGGGGAAGAATATTGCCTGTGATGCACACAATTTGATTTTCTTATTAGTGCAAACCTTTCTCATTCCAAATAGCTGTAGGCTTGGAATTCAGCCCGACAGACAGACACACAGACAGACGTTGTCCCAGATGAGAAGCTGCTGGGTGGGCTGGCAGTGCCCTGGGTGCTGTCCCCTGCACCTGCACCTGCAGCAGTGCCCTGGCTGTGTCATTTGCATAGGAAATGCTGAGAGATCCCAAGGAATTCATGTAGGGAAATGAGCAGCTTTAGAGCCAGCAAGGGAATTCCTTCTGGGAAGCAGGAACTCATAGATTGCTGCTACAAATCTCCAGCTCTGTTTTGAGTTGAAAATCTCCTGGCATTTGTCTCAGGGTAATGTTTGCTTTGCTATCCCATCTTTTACGTAATCTGTCTGTTCTTCCTTGGATCTCTTGCTGCTGTGCTGTCTGAGGGAATTCCAAGCTGGCTACAGCAGAGATTTTGTCTTTTCCCTTATCTGCACGATGTCTTGCACTTGCAGGAAGTACAACTTTCATATATATAAATACAACTTCCATATTTATATATATATATATAAAATCAAATTTTCATTTCTATATCCGCATATATCTCACATATATTCTTATATTGGGTGATTGAGTGCTGAAAGTCACACTGACTAGTTGGAAAAAAATTTCTTTTTTATTCAAAATAAACTTCTCACATGGAGCCATCTGCAGTGTGTTGGGAGACAACCCCCTGGCTCTACTTGTGCTTCCTCTCATCCTGCTTTCTAGATGCTGTTAAATCCTAATATATTCATTTATTTGCAGCTTCCCCTAAGAATTTAAATGCTGCTGAGGCTGTGCTGGAGCAGATGTAAAAATGAGATGTGATTTGAGCATCTGCTTGGCCATGGGGGGGCTGATAATTGACCACACAAGATTTCTGCCAGCTGACCATTTGTCAGCGTTTGTACTTTGTTATTGCCCTTTATCCAGCAGTAAATGGAATTATTTCCTTCCTGATGAGATCCTCCTTGGCAATTCTGGGGCTGGATCGACTCCACAAATAATGAGGCTCCTAAAACTGTGTAATTTGGAGCAGAATCACAGGATGGGTTGGGTTGGAAGGGACCTTAAAGATCGTCCTGTTCCACCCCCTGCCATGAGCAGGGAACCTTCCACTGCTCCAGGCACCTCTGGGAAGCTGAGCTGGCTCCTGTTTGACCTCCATCCATTTGTTTTTCCCAGCCAGGCCTCCATCAGGAGCTCTCCTTGAGGCTTGGTGTGTTTGCTAGAGGTTTTTTGATGCTTTTAAAAATTTTATCAGACTTCTCACAACCTGGCAGTAACCTGATAAATTATTTCCTTGGATCTCCCTGGAATCAAAGGGAGAGGAGGAGGAAATACCTTATAAAGAGGCATAAACCATCTGGTTTTTACTGTAATAACAAAGATCAATATCTTTAAAAAAAACCAGACAGTGTGTTTAAGGTGATGGAAAGGGAGAGCAGTGTCAGGGAACAGATGGAGAAACAAATCTGTGAAATACAAATGAACTCTTTGCTAGCAGACTCTGCCTTGAAAGACTCTGGTCTCTTGATTGATGCTGAGCTGGCTGAGGGGGAAAAAAACTTAATCTTGAAGCAGTTTCTACCTGCCCAAATTAATTTTGCTTGGATGGAGAGCAGGCAGAGAAGGTGCAGGGCTGAGGCTGTGCTGACATGAAGGAGGAATTCCATTTAGTGGCTGAGCTCAGGAGGGAGATTTTTACTTCAGAGCAAATGAAATCCACCTCCAAACCCTAAATTTCAGGAGATGTGGGATGGGGTAGGATTGATAAAGCAGATTTCTAAGTTTAGGGTGAGGGGAGTAAGAAGTTGCCTGGTTCAAAGTGTGACACTCCTGGTCCGGGGGCTTCTCTAGTGGCAAAGCTGAAATAATCAGAGCTCTTGGTTTCTAAATGAGTGGAACTTGCCTGAAAACCTCATCCCAAATGTGTAGTTTGGTCTCAACTGTTGTGGAAGGAATGAGGATGTGCCCAAGGAGAAAGAACTCCAAATGTTTTGAGCACTATTCCGTGGCAGCTGAGTTTATCCAGCCCCCTTTCTTCAGGCCAGAAGGACTCTGAGCCCTGGGGTGGATGTGAGGCACTGGGATAAATTCCTCCAAATATTTGGTGGGATTAATCTGCCCCTGGGACTTCCCCTCTTGGAGAGGAGCTCCAGTTTTTTCCTGGAGTGAGTCAGGGTGAAAGTTTGTCCAAGTCCTTGTCTCTCCTCAGGCGTGAAAGGTGCAGCCCTGGCAGCAGGAAATGTTCCCTCTGTTTTTGTGACCCGTTTCACCTCTGACTCAGAAGGCCAAAGGAGGGAACTGAGGTGCAGGAAGGCTCAAAATCTCTAAAAAAGTCATGATTTCTTCTACACTTATTGCAGAAAACGGGAACTGCTGCGTGCAGTGAGAGTTTGCCTTGGAGAACCTCCCTTCCTCCCAAACAACCCGTGGATTTCTCAGGAAAAACTTCCAAAAATCCCTTGTAGAAGTATCAATTTTTGGCAAGAAGTTGGGTGAATAGGAGCTGATCCTGCAGTTTGTGAAGGAGACCTGGGATTGCTGGGGAGACGCCGTGTTCCCTGGGAAGGAGCTGTGATTCACATCCGTCACATGACTGCAGGATGGAAAATCCTTGGAGTTTGGACTGGGCAAGGACACGCTCTGTGCTGTGCTGAGAGGCCCTGGGAAGGATGGGCTTCAGCAAGGGCAAAATTCCAGGGAATTGGCCTTTTCCTGAGCTCTGAGTGGAATCCAGAGCCCTTCTGGTCGCTGCCTGTTCTTGCTGAGCAGTGAAAATAAAACTCTCTGTGCTGTGGAGGTGACCACCCCGTGCCAGGCAGAAATTCCTGCTCCGAACCAGATGTTTGGGCAGTGGTTTTGCAGGAGTGACCCCCGTGGTTGGATTTTTCTTTGAACACCAGATGGTTTTGCAGTTCAAAAATGTGATTTCCCAACTTTGGCTCGTCCCTGTGCATAAAGAAGATAAAAATAAGGCAGCAAAGTTGTTTTTTTCAAAACACAGATGGGGCAAAGCTTCGTAGCACTCTGAAGCCTGCAGATAACCAAGCTCCTTGAAGCAGTTTGGGTTTTAATCTGAGGCTGCCTAAACTTTGTGGGGTTTTGTCTTGCTATTTCAGAACGTGCAAATGAGAGGATTTAACTTTGTGAGGAAAATTTCCTTTTTGTTTGAAGTTGAACCTTCAGCCTTTGTGGTGGGCCAGGGAGGAAGGAGCTTTGCAAAGAGAAAGTAATGAAGCACCAGGCAGAATTCCTGAAAGGAACTTTGATGTTCTCACTTCTCAAGGTGCCTTCTTAGGATGTGGTTTCACTTTGAAAACCTTCTACCAAGGAAATGAAGTCCCAGCTGCAAGGAAATGGAGATTTCTTTTCAGAGATGCTGCTGCTCCAGCCTCATCCAAATGCTCCTCTCGTGTTTGTTTGAACTTTTTGACTGACTTTTTCCACAGAAATTCCCCAAATTCCAACCCATACGCAGTGGGAGAGCAAGAACTTGGCCAAACCCCACGATTTCCAGAGAATTCCTGAGCACTTCCAGTGTAACCCCGTTGGATTTTGCTGCTGAGGGACTGTGCTGGTTCTTGTTCTGCTTTTAGAGGTGTTAATTGGTCTGGTTTTTCAGTGGTTTTAAGTTTCATTTGTAACTTCTTCTGTAAAAGCATTCCACGAGATTTGCACTTGAGTTTATAAATATTTTGCAGCTTTTAGATGTCATTTTCTTCTTTCCTGTGCTACTGAGCAACTCCAAATGAGTTGGAGGTGGAGAGGTTGATCTTCCCAATGTTCTTCCCAGGGGTGCCAGCAGGGCCTTGTGACTCCTTTAGGTATTTATAGGTGGAATTTTGGAGAGCAAATTAAGTTTATTCAGGCAGCAAGTCATCTTATATTTTTATCATAGCAATCTGACTATTTTTGGGGACGCTTTTGGCTCATGTGATCTTAAAGAAATCAAAATTTCGGCTTGGTGCTGATGGTTTTTAGCGTCGTGGTTCATGGATTTTATTCTGTGGCACCCAGGGCAGGACAGGGCTTTGGAAAACGGGTGAAGTTTCTCCCTGTCCTGAACATGCAGTGACTGAGACAGAAGGGAAAATGGAAGTGGTTTGTCCAAAGGATCAGCAGCGAAGCTTGGAGCAGAGCCTGACTGCACCAACTCCCAGATATCACAGAATCCAGGCAGGAAAAACCCATGGGCAGCACTTTTGGGGCTGGGTTGGCCAGGCAGGGCTGGGGCATGGTCACTGAGGGCTTTGTGGTGTCCTCCAGTCGTGTCAGGCTCTTGATGCCACCAGAGCCTCTCAGGTGACTTTTCCCTCTGTAAATTTTATTTACAGAGAGCTTTGCATTGAGGGAGAAGGAGAAATCCCTTGGAATCGTGTGAGAGTTGTCAGCACAGGGTGGTTCTCAGCTTTTAAACCAGTGAATCCCACAGATTAAGTTCTTTGGAAAAGGAATCATTTTCCTGTGGTTTGAGGGCAGTTTCATCTGATATCCGTGGAATCTCAGGATGGTTTAGGTTGGAAGGGGCATAAAGATCATCCAGTCAGGGCAGAGACCCCTTCCACTATCCCAGGCTGCTCCAATCCCTGTCCAGCCTGGCCCTGGACACTTCCAGGAGTGGAAATTCTCAGCAGGCAGCTCCTGACCATGCCAGGGAGGTGCTGCTGGTGTCTCCAGGGGTGCTGTGTCCCAGAGCTGCTCGGGGAGGAGGGGTTTGTGTTGTTTGGGAGTGTGAAACTCTGCCGTGGAGCAGCTCTGCCCTCTGAGGAGGATTTAGGCTTCTGGGCAGCTTTAGTGCTGCACATTTCCCTCTTTGACATTGCAAGTGATTCACATCTGAATGGTGGAGAAAGGATGGAGGGGTTGTGGGTTAAAGCCTTCGTGGAAGGACAAAGTGCTTTGCTGTGTGTTTGCTACCAAGGGCCCTGCTGCTGATTTTTGCTGTAGCAGAGCCCAGTGACATCAATAAAAACTGGGATAAAAACTGCTTTGTGCAAGCCCTGCGTGAGCTCTGATGAAATGCCTCACAATTAAAAATTTAATAGCGTTCATTGATGTGTTGCAGCCAGCCAACAGCAGCTGGGAAACAATGAGGCTGAGATGAAACCACTGTGTGGGGTTTTTTTCTGCCTTCCTCTCAAAAACTAACCCGCTCTTCCCTGTGAGGAGGAAGAAATTACGTCCTGAAACGGGAAATAGTGGAAGCTGATCATATTCTCCCTTTGGTTTGAGAGGATATTTAGGTGCAGGACAGGTCTGGGTGGTATAAATAGGTTTTATTTAGCAGTTGGTGGCATTAAAGGTGGGGGTTTTGTGAGTTCAAAAGGACAAGGATGCTGCAAAGTGTCAGATGGCATCGTGGGGCTCTGTCATCGTTGCCACTCGATGCCTCTGCATCCAGCATGTCCAAATTCCAAGGGAAAAGAAGGTTTTTCTGGCTGCCAGCTTTGCTGCTTCCATCTGGGAATCTGAAATTCAAGCTGCGCCTTCCCCGGCTCTGTCACTAATGATGAAGATTCTTCATTTGGAACTTACTTAACCAAAATTGAGGCTGCTGAAGGAGAATCCAGCTCCTTTTTCCTCGAGACGTGTGGGCTGCAGCACCACCAAGGGGGAACAGCATCATTTTAATCCCTGAGGTCACCAGACAATTCAAGAGATGCCAGATTTGTGGAGGAAACAGAAGATATTTTAGCATAACAAGCGCGTTGATCGGGCAGCTTTTTAACAAACGCTGGAAAAGCTGATTGAATTTGGTCAGCTCTGCTTCCAGACGAGGCTGTAATAGCTCATTACACGTCATTAGGAAGCTTTTTTCCCCTGCAAATCTGGGCGAAATTCTGTTGGGTGGAACATATGGTGTCATCTCCAGCTCTCTCCTCGGGAAGCGCGGGCCTGTTTTGCTGGGGAAAAATGGATGTGCAGCCGTGACATTGGCTTTGGAGTGATGTCACCTTTCACGTCTTTGCCAAGCACTGGCATCAGCAGCCTGTTCCTCCCCGTTGGCATCTCCTCCAGAAAGCCATTACCAGCTGAGATTGTGCTAACACTTTTCCGCCGTGTAGGTGTTTTCCTCCTCGGCTTCTCTTGAAGTGCCAGGGAATCAAAATGTTCCCGTTTTTCCTCGGAGCACGGAGCCTGTGCCGGAGCCTGGTGGCCCGGGGGAGGGGGTGACGAGTGGCTGGGGCTGTGTTGTGAGTTGGAAGGACACGCTGTGCAGGATTGTTTGCTCCACACTTCCTCCCGCGGCTCCTCTTTTTGCTAAACTCGTGGGGGAGGAATCTCTTGGTTAAATTGTACTTGTAGGCATAATATTACAGTGCCGGGAAGGAGGGAGGCGGGCGGTGCTCCACTCGAAACACGCCCTGGGTGTGCTGGCAAAAGCTTCTGTTTGCAGCTCCCTGCTCCTACTGTGCCCCAAATCTCTGCTCAGTTGGTTCTTGGAAACCAGAGGGATTCATCCCGAGCCAGCTGGGAGGGCTTTGCTTTTGGGGATCGGCAGGGAATCAGCCTCTGTGGGATCCCTGGCACAGCAGCCCACTCCCACTTGCTGCTTTTTAGTATTTATTGAAACCTCCCTTTCGCAGCTCCCGCTTCCAACAATGAGTCAAAATCAGCAGTCAGGGCAAAAACACGCGGGGGGACGTGGGTGGTCTGGAGGGTGTGTTCTGCCGTGGCCCAGCATGACTTCCCTCAGTGTGTCTTGGGTTTATTTTTGCTTGATCTCTTGCCTTTATTGACTGTAAAACACCTCAGGAGTATCTTTTGGCAGCTGCTGATGGGAGCGAGGTCTCTGCTCTAAAGATGGATTTAGGACTGAACTCACACAGTGGCTGACTCTCAGGGGTTACACTGGAATTTAATACCCACACAGCAGTGAAAGCTTTGGTGTTTATGACCCTCAGAACAGCAGCATTTTAAGTAACTTTCTTCTCCTATAACCTTTTCCTAAAGTGTGGACTTACTGCATCACTTCAATTCAGAGTGGCTGAAAAATTTCCTCGAAGGGAATCACTTGAACTGAGTGGTTTGGGGTCCCTGTCTGAGCTGAATTCTGCCAGCCCACATTTGTTTCTCTGCATTTACAGCATTATTTCCTTACTCTCCGAGACTGCAGTTATGGGGCATCAAAATAACCCTGGCACCTCCTGCCCACACCATGGTGTGAACATTGAACTCTGCCCCACACTGACACTTCAAATTTAATTCTGTTCTGCCAAATGAGTGATCACAGCTCTGTCAGGAAAGAAATAGCTTAAACCTGTCCCTGGGGAACAACAACTGTGAAAAAAAAAGGGATATGGTCTGAATTCCCAGGGACAACTGGCTTTAAAAACAGCCACACAACCCCCCAACCTGCCAAATTACCAGGCTGGATTTCCTCTGGAGCAGCTCTCCCAGGGCTGCTTGCTCAGCTGCCTGCTCCAGGATTAGGAGAGAGCATCTCCCTTATCATTTTGCACATGCTGCACCATCTGTCCTAAATCTCCCTTTGTAGGCCTGTGCATTCCAAATGCCATTTCTTCCTTGGGAGATAACAGACGTGGCTGAAGAATTTTGCTAGGTAGGGCTGGGGTGCTATTTATGGTGCAAGTTTGTTTTTTTTTCTGTCCTGCAGCCAGAGCCAACTCTGAACCTCGCTGGGTTTCTCCACCCAGAAACTGAGAAAATATTTTAGGTTGTAGGTCTGTGTGTGCTGCTTGAAGCAGGTGAATATGAAATGATTGAATTCAGGCATTACGAGGACACGAGAGATGCCTTTAACCTTTTATTGTACATTATAAAATGTTTATTGCTCTGTCTGTATCAGAGGTGGTGACCTCTCCTTCTTGGTGATGGAAGAGTATGTTCAGGCAAAGGATCCTGGAGACTCCTTTGGGGTTGGCCTGGCTGAAACCAGCACATCTGCAGGTGAATTTCCCAGTGCCTTTCTCCCAAACCAACTTTTTTGGGAAAAGCTGGTGACAGGGGAAGAGGAGAGGTGGCAGCTCCTCACTGCCAGGCTGGTCCTTCGCAGGAACCCCCAACCCAGGCTCCTCTGAGCGCAGGTTTGTTGTGACAAAGCTCCAAACCTTCCTCAGGCCAAGCTCTGTTGGCGTTTGATGGGACAAGTCGGATCCTGCCTCATCCCCTAAGTGCATATGGAGTGGTCTTGTGGAGGAATTAAATAACTACAGATACCCCATGGCACACTACAAAGAATAAATCTTTTTCATGTCATGGTCCTGCATCTCCCAGCTTTCCAGAGCACCAGCAATCCCCAGGGATCCTGTCAGCTTCCAAACATCCAGCACTTCCTAAGAGAGAGGAGAAGCCCAGCCCCTTCCCCATCCATCCTCATCCCTTTTTGGGAAGGGCTGTCTCCAGCAGCCTCCTGCCGTTCCAGCATCACCAGAACAGCGCAGGCAGGATGTGTAAGGAGAACCAGCCCTTCCCACACTGAAACTTTACTAAAAGAAGCATTTTAAGAACTTAAGCCCTCAGAAAAAGGCCCCTCAGGCCAGAGCCTTCCACAATAACAGCTCTTGCCCCTGGAGACCTTGCATAGCAACCGATATCACCATAAAGGTGGTCTTTTTCTTTGTTTTGTTTTTTTGTTTTGATTTGTTTTTTGCTGTCTGGCTACATTTTTATGGACCTTTTATCCCACTGGTGGTGGACTCAGGCCCAGCTGAAAATACCACAAACAAAATGGTTGAAATTATCCTGGAAGCTGAATAACAGCTTCTGGTGTCCCCTCATGTTGGTCTGTGCCTCGGTGTTCCCCGATTTTTCTGAGGTGAAGAGCACCAGTGTGAGAGAGGAGAGACAGCAACAGTGGAGAATGTGCTGCAGCCTGGCTGGAGAACAACCAGGGAAGTTCTCCTGGTGGGAATGGAAACTGGGGGATGCCTTTTTTCAGTTTGAAAAACCCACCTGCGAGACGTGTTACACGACACACATCGATGAGCGAAGCAAGGCCCGAGCGCACAGCAGCCAAAATTCGGCTTCTCGGTGGCATTTGCCATGAGCTTCCCTCCGTTCCTGCTTGGAGAGGGGTGTGCCTGATGCCTGGGAATACTGCCAGGATGGAGTGACAGTGAGACCAGAGGAAGACACAACAGAACCTTGTGCATTCCCAAGAACAGGAAAACTGTCCCAGAAGATGGAGTGGGAGGGTGGAAAAGAGCGTGTGAGGCATTGCTCCAACCCCGGTGATTCACAGATCACTCCAGCATCGCTGGTTCTTCTCCATCTTCTTGGTTTGGGTGTCAGGGTTGGGTTTTTTGGCAGGATTTCCCTTCCTGGCCAGATGTTTTTGCAGAACACGGATGAGGGAGGTGGATGCCAGCGAGTGACAATCACAAGGTCTCGTTTTGCAAATCGCTCCGACGGTGTTTCACCTCCCCAGTCATCACGGCTCAGAGGCAGAGAGTGAGAGTGAGGGATGGAGTCCATCTCTCAGGTGTCAGGCTGTCATGCTTCAATGATGTTCACTGAGGGCTTGTTTTTTGGGAACTAGGAGAGAAAACAAAGGGAAACGGGATGTACAGAAGGGAAAAATCACGTCAGAGCTCAGTGTAGTCCGCAGGTCGTGTTTTGTGAAAATTCTCCTTCCCACCCCTTCATGATGATGAAAAAGGGTCAGAGTTGAGGTTTTAGGCTTGTGGGGTTCCTCACTGATAAAATACTTAGTGAATATGGTGGGGATGTGAACAGAAACATGAGGAAGTTAAATTAATTGAAATAAGTTGGTATAAATTAAAGGCCTGGCCTATTTACACTTTAACATGGTGTGTGTTACCATCCTTGCTCCTGCTGATTAACTCTCCAGTTAATTACAAGAGCAGTGCCCTCTTTGCTACGTGCTGCTGCGGGAGGACCCAAGAAACTCGTTTTTTTTCCTCCAGAGGTGCTCAGATCACCCAGAAACGTGGCTTGAAATGGGATTTCTCGTGGCCACGCAGGACGCCGGAGGCGGGAGCGAAGCGCTGCTGTCCTGATCAGCAGAGCCGTGGGTGTGAAGGGTTTTTTGGGGTGATTTAGGATAAATCCATTGTGGGCACTGACCTTGCTGCGCAGGAGGCCCCCGCCCTGGTGCTCGGGTGTGCTGTTCTCCGAGGCGCTCTTGGCTTTCTCCTTGCTGTTGTTGGGCTCGTTATCTTTGATGATATCGTACTGCCTGCAGAACAGGGCGATCACCCCTGCCGGGAAAAAGCAGCAGCCGTCACACCGACAGCTCAGCAGCCTGCAGGGATCACAGATCCCTTCTGGCCAGCCTCGGCAGCATTCCCAGTTCCTCCCAGACCGCAGCCAGGCAGCCCTCTGGCTCTTCCCTTCATTCCATGCTAAACTAGTTAGGCAGGACGACAGAAGATTAATTAGATTCCAGCCTCGCTGCTATGAAGTGTTTTAAGCCCTGCGTTTGGACCTCGACCAACGCCAACCCCACGGTTCAGCGAGCGCAGGAGCTCCTGGAATTTCTGCCCGGTGAAAATGTGTCCTCTGCTCCCTGTCCTCTGGAGCTGGAGCTGCCAGAGGAGAGGCAGGTTCTGAACCTGCCAGCACCTGCAAATGGGCACCAGCACAAGCTGCGAGTGGAAATTTCCTCCCCCACACACCCTGGCACGTGGAGAGGGAAGCAGGGGCAGCCGTGGCACGTAAGATGACTGCAAATGTCTGGCTGAGAAGCTTTTATGTGATGTTTCCACCAAATAACATCTCTGCCTGCGGATTCCAGACACGTAGGTGAGGTAGATCCAGGCAGATGCTGCTTTTCCCTCCCTGGAAAATCTTCCTTAATAGCGAAATATATTTAAATCTTCCAGCATGGTGTCACAAGCTGCTCTATAAAGTGAGCGTGGCTGTTGCCCCCAGGCTTTCCTGATAAACACAGTGGCCCGAATTCTTTCTCTGGGAATGTGGGTAAATGGCTGATTCCAGGAGAAAAGGCCATTAACACCTGCCACAGCCACAGCTGGTGTGATTTCCGTGGGGGAAACTGAGGCACAAAGAAGGAAAATGCCGTGAAAAATCCCAGAAACACAAGAGCTGGGGCTTGGCTCAGTCCACACTGGATCCATTTGGATTTGCCCAGATATTGTCATACAGGACAGGTTAAAAGCTGGAAGGAGGTTTTTGTGTATTGAGACTTTTTAGAGAACACATTTGATGTAGAGAGATTCTCCCCACACCCCTTTTCCTTTTTAAATGTAAGTAATTTGTCTGGAAGGGAAATTGTGGGATTAGCAAATTCTTTGTTCCCAGCTGATCCGAGTCTCAGATTATTCTACAGCGGGAGATGAATCAGTTGTTCAGCCACCCCATCTAATTATTCATGATTATTTTCCCTGGCAGGGCATTGAAATTGGGATGTGCACAACTAAAACATGGCATAAATGCTGAAAAAAATCATGGCCTGGAGGTTTTGGAAATCTTCTAATTTCGTTTCGGTTTTCGTGTGGTTATTGGCTTTAGGAATAATTGCTGTCCAGTCTCTGGAGATGCAAAAAATATAAATATAAACAATATAAACAATGTAAATATAAATATAAATATAAATATAAATATAAATATAAATATAAATATAAATATAAATATAAATATAAATATAAATATAAATATAAATATAAATATAAATATAAATATAAATATAAATATAAATATAAATATAAATATAAATATAAATATAAATATAAATATAAATATAAATATAAATATAAATATAAATATAAATATAAATATAAATATAAATATAAATATAAATATAAATATAAATATAAATATAAATATAAATATAAATATAAATATAAATATAAATATTTCAGTGGGTGTGGAGAGCAAGACTCTTAAATCTCTGTTTTGCCTGAGCATTGGAGTCATATAATATCCACATAATTACTGCAGCCTGTAATATCTGAAGCACTCAAGGCATATCCTGCTGGATATTTGGATCCCTGGAAACGTTCTAGNATGTTTCCACCAAATAACATCTCTGCCTGCGGATTCCAGACACGTAGGTGAGGTAGATCCAGGCAGATGCTGCTTTTCCCTCCCTGGAAAATCTTCCTTAATAGCGAAATATATTTAAATCTTCCAGCATGGTGTCACAAGCTGCTCTATAAAGTGAGCATGGCTGTTGCCCCCAGGCTTTCCTGATAAACACAGTGGCCCGAATTCTTTCTCTGGGAATGTGGGTAAATGGCTGATTCCAGGAGAAAAGGCCGTTAACAGCTGCCACAGCCACAGCTGGTGTGATTTCCGTGGGGGAAACTGAGGCACAAAGAAGGAAAATGCCGTGAAAAATCCCAGAAACACAAGAGCTGGGGCTTGGCTCAGTCCACACTGGATCCATTTGGATTTGCCCAGATATTGTCATACAGGACAGGTTAAAAGCTGGAAGGAGGTTTTTGTGTATTGAGACTTTTTAGAGAACACATTTGATGTAGAGAGATTCTCCCCACACCCCTTTTCCTTTTTAAATGTAAGTAATTTGTCTGGAAGGGAAATTGTGGGATTAGCAAATTCTTTGTTCCCAGCTGATCCGAGTCTCAGATTATTCTACAGCGGGAGATGAATCAGTTGTTCAGCCACCCCATCTAATTATTCATGATTATTTTCCCTGGCAGGGCATTGAAATTGGGATGTGCACAACTAAAACATGGCATAAATGCTGAAAAAAATCATGGCCTGGAGGTTTTGGAAATCTTCTAATTTCGTTTCGGTTTTCGTGTGGTTATTGGCTTTAGGAATAATTGCTGTCCAGTCTCTGGAGATGCAAAAAATATAAATATAAACAATATAAACAATGTAAATATAAATATAAATATAAATATAAATATAAATATAAATATAAATATAAATATAAATATTTCAGTGGGTGTGGAGAGCAAGACTCTTAAATCTCTGTTTTGCCTGAGCATTGGAGTCATATAATATCCACATAATTACTGCAGCCTGTAATATCTGAAGCACTCAAGGCATATCCTGCTGGATATTTGGATCCCTGGAAACGTTCTAGGACAGGGCTTGGAGCAACCTGCTCTGGTGGAAGGTTGAGGGGTGGAACAAAATGATCTTTATATCCCTTCCAACCCAAACCATTCCACGATTCTGTGGCTGAGGGCATCATAATCAGGGAAAAATGACATAATCTGGAAAAAAATGACATTACAGGATTAGCCATGGGGAATTGCTTCCATCAAATCCATTCTCTGCTTCCTGCTGGACCAAACTTGAGGTGCAAAGCCCGACTTGAGGTGCCCTTACAGCTGAGAACTCCGTACTTTTCGTGGGAGGAAGGGTTTATTTCCAGGCTTTTCCATGATTCCACGTGCAGCCAGGCATTCCTAAGGGATATCCCGTGGGTTTTACACACTTTGGACAGAGAATTAGGACTGACCTGCCCACATAAACAACACCACAACAATGATGAGAATTTCCCCCGCTCGCAGCTGCTGGTTTTGCTTCGCCATCTCCTTCATGGTCACCTCATCTGCACAAGGGGAAAGAGACACCGTGAGACCCTAAACCCGGCTCAGAGCCTGGTTTAGCAGAGCCCCTGAGCCCAGGCAGGGTGGCAGGGGCAGAGCCAGCAGGGAGAGAGTCCTGAGACTCCTCAGGGCACTTGGATTCGGATTTGGGAAGGAATTCTGCCCTGGGAGGGTGGTGAGGCCCAGAGAAGCTGTGGCTGCTCCTTCCCTGGAAGTGTCCGAGGCCAGGAGCACCCTGGGGTGGTGGAAGGTGTCCCTGCCCATGGCAGGGGGTGGCACTGGATGAGTCCAGTCCCTTCGACCCAAACCAGTCTGGAATTCCAGGATTCATCCTGTGACATCCTGAGGGAACGGGGTGAGGGAGGAGCAGGGGGACACAGGGCTCAACAGGCAGAGCCATGGCGTGAGCCCACACCTTCTGTGTCCCCGTGGCTGCTCTCTCTGCTGTCCCTGTCCCTGTTAGTGCCATCTGTGCCCGTCACAAAGCCGTGCATGCTCCAGCAGTTCCAGCTCAGGAGCGTGGAGAGCCTGGCAGGATATTTTTCAGCGGAGCCCTGGGATTCAGAAGGGAGCAGAGCCTTTTTGCAGGGCGTAATTCGCCTCCTTGGCTTCAAAGCATTGAGGAGATTACAGTTCAGGCCCCCAGGAAAGGAGCAGTGCTCCTCTTAGTGCTTCCAGATAAACAGCAATTCAGGATTTACAGCCTCCAAAGCAGGTTAATAAAGAGAGTCAAGAACTCACATCCTCAGAACCACGGCCAAAAGCCCTGGAACGGGCTGGGCCCTCAGCAGGCAGGGAGGGACCTGGGTGTCCCCACAGCCCTGCACTGCCAGGCCCCATTCTTGCTGGCAGAAAACCCTCAACAGCCTGGTTTGGTTTAAGAGGAACAAGTGAAGGAGTTGACAGTGAGGAAATGCCTGATTTTTTCCATGGGGATGCTGAAAACCCAGCTGGATTGTGATCCTGGACAACCTGCCCTGCTTGACCCTGCCTGGCTGATCTCAAGAGGGCCCTTCCAGCCTCAGCTCTCTGTGATTTGGCAGAGATATTGAAAATTAAAGGAAAGTGGGAGCCTCTGGGTATTTTTTTCCCTGAAATCCAAGCACGGGAGGCTCCGTGAATCCCACAAGTGCCCTGTGAGCACAGTGCTGTGCCCAGCACTGTGGGCTGCTTCCCCCTGAGATCACAGGCTGGCCAGGAATTCCCCCTGGCATTCTCCACTTGTAGGGAGCAGGACACAAAGCTGGAAACCTCCTCCTCACTTTGTTAAATCTCATCTGAAACGGGAGAAAGGAGCAGCCACCTCCAGCAGCATCTCCCTGTCACCTTGTGCCCCCTCCAGCTTGTCCCCTCAGCACATCCTGAGAGGACACAACCCCAGGAGTGTGTTTATGCCACAGGGTTTATCCTGTTTGTCCCACAGGGTTTATTCTGTTTATCCCACAGGGTTTCTCCCAGCTCCTCTCACCACACCGGATCCTGGTTCCTCTCTGCGGAGCCCTGCGTCCCAGGGGCCACGTAGGAACTCACCCACACTTGCCTTTATTTTTAGAGGCTAGTTTCTCAGCTTCCCTGGGGGTCTTGAAGAGGACTGGCTCACTGGCAGGGCTCTGGCCTTGGATGCTGATGGACTGGACATGCACAATGTACTCAGTGTCCTCCTCTAGGTCCCAGAGGGCACAGGAGCGGGTGGTGGTGTTCACCTCCTGGATGAAGCGCAGCATCCGCACGTCCTTCTTCTGGAAGCCGAGAAGAGGAGAGCACAGAGTGGTGGAGAGGCCTCCCCGTGTGCATTTGCTGTCACCTAAGGCCACTGATTCCTGCCCTGCCCACCACGAGGACGTGGAGAGCCACCGGGATCCTTCCCTCTCTGCAGCCACCAACGCGCAAAGCGCCGCTGCAGAGGGGACAGGGAGCCAAATCCCCTCCGGGACCACGAGGGACAGGATGAGGAGGAATGGGCTTAAACTGCAGCAGGAGGGTTTGGGAAGCCAGGGGAGCTGGACATGGCTGAAACTGGGTAATTCCAGGCACGGTACCTGTTGGGAAATTGCAAATCCAATGACAACTTCGTCTTCCAGCACATCCCAAGTGACCACGGCCGAGTTGGCTTTCAGGTGTTTGACGGTGACATTTACTGGAGCCGATGGGCTGTCTGCAAGGAGGGAGAGCAGAGCCTTTACAGGGGCAGGAGACACAGCGAGGGCAAGGAAAGGAGAGGAAAAGGACCTTCCTCAGGATCCATTTTGGATAAGTGACCTGGAAATTGGGGGTACTCCAGGTCTCGGTTCCCAGGGCGGAGCTAGGTGGTGTCAGCAGAGAATAAGAGTTACATTCAACATGGGTTTAAACTGATCAAAGGGAAATTTAGGTTAAATATAGGGAAGAAATCCAGGGTGGTGGAGGTTGCCCAGAGAAGCTGTGGCTGCCCCATCCCTGGAATTGTCCAAGGCCAGGTTGGAGCAACCTGGGATAGTGCAAAGTGTCCCTGCTCATGGCAGGGCTGGGGCTGGCTGATCCTTCTGTCCATTCCAACCCAAACCATTCCACGAATCCTTGTGTGAAATACCCGACCCTTGGGAAGAATTTCTCAGCCGAGCCCTGAGCAGCTCATTCATCCCATCCTCCCCAGCCACATTTTTCCCTGTTGTTCCCTGACAGTGACAGCTGGGAGGAAATTCCAGCTCTGCCTTGGAAGTGCACACACGGAATGCTTTGATGAACACTCTGGAGGTTTGAAACACAGGAGTGGAGTAACTGGGAGCATTTCTTTCACTTTTCCCTGGCAGGAAATGTTTCTGACGGTGTTTTGTGGCTGATGTGGGAGCACATCCAGTGAGCATCCACTTGGAGCTGCCAGGACACGCCACCACAGCTCCAGTGGATGTTGTAATGTGGAAAGGGCAGGCCAGGAAAGCAGGAGCCTGAGGCTCTGGGTTTATTCCCAATTCCAGAGCGCAGCTGAATTTCCAGCAGGATGCTCCCGGCCTTGCCAAGGAGAGCTGGGCTCCTGCACAACCTCCCCAGGAGCCTCTTCCCAAGGGAGCTGCCCAGTCCAAAGCCCTTCCTGGCATCTCGAGGGAAGGTTTTACCTCCTAGGCTTGGCACAGCCCTTCCAGCTGGACTCTGTTCCTGCTCCTCTGGCCAAATTTAATTCACAATCTTCAGCTTGTGCCCTGAACCTAATGCTCTGAGTAGCCCCAGGAGGTCAGTAGGGTGAGGAAAAGTCTTTTTATCCTGACTTTTATTAAAAAACAATACCTTTATTTCATTATAACCACCCCTTTGGGGCTGGGACAGGTCACCAGTACAAGAGGGATGCACATTTGCCCATCTCCAGTGACACTTGTTGGATTTATGGTCATTCCCAGCCGCCTGGATGGGGCTGAAAATATTTAAGCTGTAGTGTCGGTGTCTGACATCAGTCCTGGTGAATGTTCCCTCGGGAACAGAGCAATAACAGGAGCACAGAATTCCCCAGCTGAAGGTCACTTGGCACAGTGATCCCTCATTCCTTTCACAGCCAGCAGGGAGACCCTCAGGAACAGGATGTCTGCACAAGCCATTCCAGCCAGACTGATTCTCAGGGAGAAAAAAAGTCGCCGAATGGCTGAATTCACACGAATCTGGGACTTTAGGAGGAGCAGCAAGTGTCTGTGATTCCACAGAGGGATGTCATTCCTCTCTGGAGTAACAATGGAGTCGGTGTTGACCCAGAGCATTCTCATCTCCCGGGGCCTGGCCCTCATGGGGTGAGGCAGAATTCCCCAGCCATCCTCTTGGAGAATGGGATCCCTCACCATCCTCACCCTCCCTGCAGCAGCAGGGCCAAGGACAAGCCGAGGAGGGAGACGGATCATCCTCCCCATCCTGGAATAAAAGTCCCTTCCAAAGCCGGCTGTGACACGAGGAAGGGACGTGGGTCGGCAGCTCCTCACCTTCCCCCGTGACTGAACCAACAAAAGTCGAGTCTAATTTTAGGAAGGGGCGGTCAGCAGACAGGAATGTGCACGGGGAAGGTCTGTGAGTCACGCCTGATGAATTTGCTGGAACATACGGAGGACATGACGGAGTTGAGGGATGGGAGACAAAACAGTCTCCAGCTGCAGCCGAGCACTTCGCCCTTCCCGGCTGCACCATTCAATCCCGGCGTGGTTGTCTTCCCTGGGTATTTTTAGGAGCTAAATTTTGATATTTTTTTTTAGGAGCTACCACTGACTTAGCCAGCTTCAGTTGGAGGAGGGCTTTGAAAAGAGATGAATTAACCCCACAGGAACGGAGAGCAGAGATCATGGAAAAAGCAGGGAAAAGGGAACAGCACTCGGAGTGTTCAGGTCCCCTTTGAAATTTGTGACCTTGAGGGAGGCACAGCATAAAAAGTGTCCGAGTTTCCTGATGGCATAAGATGTGGGGGAGTTGGGAGGACCTTGAAGAGCTGGAGGAGAGCAAAAAACTCTTCTGGGAAGTGGTGGGAGAGGGTGGAGAGCTGTGAGGCAGGAGGGAAACACTCAGCAAAGCTGAAACCCAGAGCTTGAAGCCTCCAAAACCAGAGTCTGGGTGGAGGTGAGGGAGAAATCACCTGGAGTTGGTGGTCAGGAACATTCTAGAACCCCTCTTTGTGGGAATACCTGAGAGAGGGATGGGGTGGTGAAGTCAGCAGCTCTAAAATCCGGGAATCCAGGACAGCAGATCCCAGTGTGCCCTCCCTTGCACTGCTCCACCCAAATCTGTGGTGTCAAACCAGCATAAAAACACTAAAAAGAGAATTAAACCGTGTTTGACAGAAATTCAAACCCAGGAAAATGAATTTCCTGCTCCCAGTGCTGCGGGAATAATTTAGAACCAAAATTTTCATCCATGAGGTTGCTTTTTTCCCCATTCCCAGGAGATGAGTGATGAGATCATGACTTCCTAAGACCTCAAACACTGTTCCAAGATATTCCACACGACTTTTGGCTCCCTGGCCCTGTTGCAGCTCTTTGTTAGTGCCAGCCTGGCTGAGATCAGGTGGAAAAGGTGTAATTCCTACCATTTCCCAGCTGGCTGCAGGGGGTCGGCAGCTCCAGCAGGGCCTCGAGGTGCCAAATCCGAGTTTTTGCTTCCTTCTAGAGTCATGTGCAGCTCCTGGAAACTTTGCTTCTGTGCCTGTGGCAGCCAGGAAAGCTGCTGGTGTTCTGGGATCGGGCACAGAGGGTGAGAATGCTGCAGGGATAGCAGGGAATGGGTTGTGGATCGAGGTTTTTTTCCATGCCTGTTTGCTCCAGAGCTGCTGAGGGCAGCACGTTCCCTGTCTGCTCCTTAAGATTCTTGGTTTAGCGCTTTAACTTCATCCCAGCGCAGGATGCTGGAGCAAATCCCACCCTGCCAACTGGCAGAGGATCTGCTTGGCCCAATTTGGATGGAAAAATATTCTCATCTTCATGTCAGCAGAAATCGCCCCACCCCTCGTTAGGGGAAACCCTGGTGATTTAAGCTGAAATCAGGACTTTTAAACGTGAGTGGCAGCTTAAAAACTGAGGATTTCTGAAATCCCATCTCGTTTCCTTCCCACAGACTCCGAAGTCTTCCATCCCCCAGGCCCGTGTGCCCCAGCCCTCCCCGGTTCCGCCGCACCTGGGGCCCTTTTGGCAGGAGCAGGTCGGAGCCCCCACTGTGCACCAAGAAATCCTGAGCCCTGGAGATGATCCTTGATCCCTTCCCGATGCTGAGAACCCCTCCCCGCCTTCCATTAAATGTTTTCCTCGTTATCGTTGGACTTTAATTGGAGAGAGGGGAGCACCCCAGACACTTCACAACTCGTCCCTGGCTTCGTTATGGGCACAACTGGCACGAGGAAGAGGAGCCCACGCTCTTCTCTGTGAGCTGGATTCCCCGTGGGAGCTGTGGCATGGATGGGATGGGTGGGGAAAAGAGCAGGGAGAAGGTTTGTGTCCATCCCGCTGCTGCTGTCACCTGGGAATGGGGGGGATGCTGGATATTGGGGTGTCCAAACCCTGGGGTGTCTTGTAGGATCAGGGAGGTACCTGGGCCACAAAGGCAGCACTGAAGGGAAGGAAATGTGGAAATGTCACAGCCTTGGGGTCACCTCAGGCCAGTCAAATGCAGGCTATAGTTCTGGAATTCCAGCATATCCCTGGATTTATCTCCCCAGCCAAGGGGCCCCCAAAACCTCCCGAATTCACCTCTCCTGGAAGCTCCAGTCACGTGGAGGAGCCTGGATTTGCATCCTCCATGGCCGAGGCTGTGCTGAATTCCGAGCGTTTCCCAATTCCCTCAGCTCCTCTCCCAAGCAGCTCCTTCCCTGCTGGGAAGTGCTGAGCTGCCTCAGAGCCCCAGGGACGTGGTCTGGTGAGCTGAGGCTCGGAAGCAGCTCATTCCCTGCTCTCCAGCTGCCCTTTCCTGCAGGAAGCAGTGAATTCCAGCCTTAATTCCCAGTAGCTCTTTATTCCTGCACCACAGCCTTCCCTGGGGATGCAGGAGATGGAAGGACACGACCTGAAAGGAGCATCCCTAAAATCCACGGGATGTTTTCTGCCCTGCTGCCCTTTCCCTGAGCGTGGATTCACTCAGAGCTGCTTCTGCTGCCTCTCTCTGCTCTCCCAGCGTGGGTCCCGCCCGTGGCTGTAATTGCTTGTGGGTTTTATGGGGTGCAGAGGGAGGGCTGGCACATTGCTTGGCATTCCCGAGGGTTTGAATGAAGGGAGCCCCAGGGGAATGTGTGGGAGCAGGGCCCATCCCCCTCCTGGCCCCACAGGAAGCAGAGCTGTTTGCTGAGAGCCAGAGATTTCAAAGAGCAGGGAGGCCAACTGGTGGTTCTTCAGCTGGGAAAGAGGCAATTAGTTCCTGCTGACCGCCCACTTCCCTATAAAAATGGGATATTAATAGGCCACCAGCCCCCTCCTGCCCACCCCTTGGCTCTGTGGCTGATTCTCCAGGGAGCAGCTGCCCAAACGTGCTGGAAATGCTGCCAGGGAGCGTGCAGCCTTTTCAGGGAACACAGAAACTGTGGCCAGCCAGCCATCAGGAATTCCTTGGGGCAGAAGGAAGGAATATTTCTACCCTGGAGAGTCCCAAAGACAGGCAGGATTCTCTCGGGTCTCACCAGCGCCACAATTTGGGTTAAAATGCTGCCAACTCGGAGCAGAGTCGTTCCCATCGTGGCATGTTTTATCCGGATATCCACGGAGATCTGGATGCCACAGGCTTTTCTAGCTCCTCTCATCCCTCACCTCTGTAGTGTCAGAGAAATCAGAGGGGGTGAGCAAGCCTGGGAATTTCCTGGACAGCGCTGGATGCTGGCTCCAAACCTCTCCCGGGATTTTGCTGCCTGCTCCCAGCCCAGCTCTACTCTTGTATCCCGCTTTTTACTGCCCACACAAAGACTTGCAGCTTCGCTGCTCAATACATTTCTGCTTTTAACTGAATTATACTCGATCCAGGCCCTAATTCAGCCTCTGGGCACTTCATAAAGCAACAAGAGTTTGTTTAGCAATGAACATCCAGAGGGTGAGGATGGATCCAGGAGCAGCACATGGATGGCGCTCCGTGGAGAACTCTGCGTGGTTAATGTCTGCAAGCTCATCTCTCTGGGAGGAATCTCCCTGTTCCACAAGCATATTCCCAGCAGGAGACAGTGTTTGGAAGAGGATGGCTCAACCTTGGCTGCCTCTCACAGCACCATCCCTGCTGAGAGCCTGACACGGGGGTGAGAAACCTCCACATCCCAATTAAATCCCTCCTACGCCGAACGCGGAAATCGATAAAGTGCTTACGCCACCCGTCAGCCGGCCAGGAATCTCCCCGGCCCCTGGGATGGAGGGAAAGGGCTGGAATGGGTTGGTTTGTTCTTTCCAAATTGCTGTGAGACCTTTCCCTGCTCTCTGGAGCGTGCTGAGCTTGTTGCTTGCCCTGATCCTGCCGGGTGATCCCAGTTCCCCGGGCTCAAGGGAGCGCATCCAGCCCGGACAAGCTGGGGATCAGCACCTGGAGTCAGATTGTCACCTTTGCTTTGCTCTCCTTCCCCCTCCCCGAGTCTGGGGGGCTGCCTGGGGAGGGGATGCGGGTGGTTTGCAGTGGCTCAGGGGGTGAGGACACACAGAATCCAGCCTGGGGGGTTTGGCACCTTTTTGGGCAGCCAAGGTGGGGGAGCTGTGAAGGGGCTCCTCAAACTGGAGCCTGTCCAGGCCCTGAGAGCTGGCCCGGAGCTGTGCTGGCAGAGGAGGTTTCACCTGAGCAATGTATCACCTCTGCTCTCCATCTCACAAAAATAAACCTGACCTGAGCTGCTCCACGGGCTGGCACCTCGCAGCGAGGCTGTTTGCAAGTCACAGGGGCCGATTTTGGCCTATTTTGGCCTATTTTGGGGTCTTCCACCATCACCCCACTGCTCTCTGAGCCCTCAGCAGTGCCCTGAGCCCAGCCCAGCTCCCCCCCTCTTCATTAGCTCAGCCTAACGAGGAGGGGACTGCTGGCAGAGCAAGGGCAAAATTCAATCCTGTTCCTGCCTTGCCAACCATCCCGAGTGTTTCCTCAGGGACCCTCTGGAGCAGTGGGAAGGACGGGAGGGCATCGCCCATGCAGCTGGGATTTGGGGGCTGCCAGAGAGCTTTGGTGTGGAGATTATTTCTCAGCCACCTCGTCCTCCTGCTCCTGCTTCCCCTCCTCACTCACCTTGGCATCACCTTGGCAAAAAATGGTCCTGCCTGGCCAAAATCCCTGAATTCAGAGCGGGGCCTGTGCTCGGTGCCACTCACCAGCCCTTGCCCTGGCATTGCTGGGGGAATTTGCACCAGTCCCCTCCCAGGAGCAACAGCTTTAATCTTTCACGACAGGAATGATTTTAAACCCGCTCACACAAGCTCTGGGTCCAAAGGGGACGGATCCTGCAGCCTCCATCCCTGCCTGGGAATGATTTCCTCCCCCTGAGCTTTTCCAATGATTCTTGGCTGCCTTGGTGGCCTGGTGGCCACACTGTCAGGCGAGGCTGGGGACACGGAGCTGGTGGCAACGCCACTGCTACCTCTGTGTGACCTTGGGAAAACCACTCCGTGCCCTCATCCCTCTGCTCCTGCCCTGGAAAACAGGGACAGCACAAGATCTCCGCCTCGCCTGGGTGCAGGGAGAGCTCGTCAGGACCCTTGGCACGGGTGCCCCAGAAGGAGGCAGTGGCGGGTCCGTGGCACCGCACCAAAGTGCCACAGCTCACCCCGAGCTCCCAGGAACGTGGCATGGACACCTCCCGGTCCAGGCAGGAGCAGGAGGGGGTCTGGGGCAGGGACACAACTCCCTGTTTACTCTCGGATGGATCACCAACCGAGGTGATCCAAGGATAAGGAAGAGCAGGGAAGTGGCCCAGTTTACAGAAAACCCCGAGTGCTGTCACAACTGCAGACGCCTCCATTGTGCCGCGGTGTTTTCCTCATCGCTCCCTCCCTTGGGGAATGTTTCATTAATCTCCCCGGATCTGGCAGTTGTGAAACAGCAACTTCAGAGGCCGATGCCTGGCCGAGGACGGGTGGCAGAGCTGAAGGCAGCCGGGGGTTGCTGCAGCCCCGGCGAGGCCGAATGTAACTCCAGCAACTTCCAGGGGTGGCTGGAGCAAAGGAATTTCCACTCCCTGGAGCTCTGCATCCCTAATAATCACCCCCAGCCTCCTGGAATGCAAGATATCCCGGCCATCAGCAGTCTGCGAATCAAAGCAGCTGTTCCACCAACATCTTGCAGCCAGCGAAGGAGACAGCCCTCGACTGCCTGGGAGGGTGACTGGTTTGGGCTGGGGAGCTCCACCAGCACTGCCCAGTTTACACCCACGCAGGGGGTGCTGGGGCCAGTGCGGGCAGGAGTGGACTTAAGGCCATCCCGGTAGCTCCAAAATCAGGTCCAGCTCGTGGGGACCGCTGCCTTCACCACGGATCCCCCACTCCAGGTGACCTGCTCAGCTCGGAGGGGCCTGGTTTCCGTGGCCGGGATGTGCAGTGCCCCCGGGGAGATGGTTCCTCTGGGGCCACCGTGGTTCCTCTGGGACCCCGCTGCTCCCCCAGCGCTCACAGGGCTCCCAGCAGAGCCTGGCTGGGCCCTGGACAGCCGGGAAGGGGCATTGCCAGGGCAGACCTGGCTTTGCCCCCTCCGCTCCAGTTCAGCCCCAGTTCAGCCCCGGGGCCGCTGCTCCGGCGCCCAAACCCTCCCGCTGCCCCTGCCCAGCGCAGGGCGAGGGGCTCCTCTCCCTCTCCCCGCTCGCACATCCCCACGAGCCGCCCTCCCCGGGGATGCCCGGCTGCGAGCGCCCACGCGGGGACCCGAGCCCGGTGCCGCGGGGCTGCGTGTCCGAAACCGCCGCCTCTCCCGCACCCGGTTCCCGGCAAAGTCCCGGCGCCCCCGAACTCCGTCCCCTCGGCGCAGCCCTGCCCGCTCCCCCCGGGGGTCTCTCCTCGCACCGAGCCCCCTCCCCACAGCCCCGGCGGCCGCTCCCGGGGCCCGGCCGCCCGTACCTGCCTCCACCGGGCGCAGACCGGCGTAGCTGAAGCAGAGCAGGAGCGCGGCGCCGGTGCAGCCGAGGAAGGGCTCCATCCCCCGCGGCCGCTCGGGGCCGGGCCGAGCCGCTC
>VZTG01002335.1:76184-92997 GCA_013397845.1 Melanocharis versteri | reverse complement strand
CCATCGTGCGCCTGCTGCAGTGCGACCCCAGCGGGGCCATGCAGTTCTGAGCCCCGCGGCCCCCCGCAGCCCCCCCCGCCACCCCCGACCCTGCAGATGGCCACTGTCCCTCCGTCCCCTGCGGCCCCCGCCGTGCCCCCACAGCCCCCGGTGGGATGAGAGCTGGAACCCGGCTGACACCGGGGTGAGGGGAGCCCAGGGGACGGTCCCCATCCCCGCGGGGGCTCCTGCACTGGTTGGCTGGGGGAGGATGGAGGCAGGGTCTGCCCTGAGTGAGGACAGTCCCCCCCAGCACCCNGGCGTCCGGCCGGGTGTCCGGGGGCTGCCAGGGAGCGCTGCCCCGTCCCTCTCCCCTCCTGTAGCGCAGAGGGACCCCCGAGCCCGGCCCGGCCCCCGCAGCGCTCGGCCCCAGCGGAATGGGGAAGCAGAACAGCAAACTCCGCCCGGAGATGCTCCAGGACCTGCGGGAAAACACGGAGTTCTCCGACCTGGAGCTGCAGGGCTGGTACAAGGGTTTCCTGAAGGACTGTCCCTCGGGCATGCTCGACGTGGAGGAGTTCAAGAAGATCTACGCCAACTTCTTCCCCTACGGCGACGCCTCCAAGTTCGCCGAGCACGTTTTCCGCACCTTCGACACCAACGGCGACGGCACCATCGACTTCAGGGAGTTCATCATCGCCCTGAGCGTCACCTCCCGCGGGAAGCTGGAGCAGAAGCTCATGTGGGCCTTCAGCATGTACGACCTGGACGGCAACGGCTACATCAGCCGGGAGGAGATGCTGGAGATCGTGCAGGTACCGGGCTCCTGCCGTGCCGCGGTGGCTGTCCCCTCCCGGGGCGCGGGTGGGTTGGGGGTTTCACCCCGTGGGACCCCCCGGGACAGGGTTTTGCAGTACCAGGGATGAACCTGTTGCTGTCGCCAGGGATCAGGTTATCCCGGAGCATCCCGAGTTTTTCCCTGCCGGGGGTTGTCCCTTTGTTACCCCGTCCCGGGACTCTTCCCGTGCTTCCAGGGCGGGCAGCTGTCCCCAGGCACATCTGGTGGTGTTGGCAAACGGGCAGGAGACGCTCTCCTTGCCCAAATCCCAACCTGGTGATTCTCGTGGCCACCGCAGTGGCCAAATCCTCCCTGCAGCAGCAGCTGCAGCCCGCGCTGTGCTGGGAGCTGGAGCCCCCCGCAGCCCGATCCCATGGGAAGGGTGTTAAACGCCAGCCCCATTCCCGGGGGAGCAAAGCCCAGAGCTCCGGGTGGGCAATGCCAGGTGCCCACCCCGCACCCACCCTCGCCCCCTCTCCTTCTCCCAGGCCATCTACAAAATGGTCTCCTCCGTGATGAACATGCCCGAAGACGAATCCACCCCGGAGAAAAGGACGGACAAAATCTTCCGACAGATGGATACTAATAACGACGGTAAACGAGAGGAGATGGAGGGGATTAGGGAAAGGTCTCATGGCTAAATCCGGGGGTCTTAGAAGGAGCCGCACGCACGCTGATTAAATGGCTCATGCCCGCTGGCGTGGCCCCGCTGGCCGGGGGGGCTCAGGGTGCTGGGCACCCCAGGGTGCTCCTCCCGGGTGGGGGGTGTCCGTGGGCCGTGCTGGGTGGTCCCGGGCGGTGGCTGAGCCGTGTCCCCTTCCCCGCAGGGAAGCTGTCGCTGGAGGAGTTCATCCGAGGGGCCAAGAGCGACCCGTCCATCGTGCGCCTGCTGCAGTGCGACCCCAGCGGGGCCATGCAGTTCTGAGCCCCNAGAGCCGGTGGCTGGGGGGGTCCCCAGCACCCCCACCCCGCACGCCACGGGCACGGCTGGGTCAGCCCCTTCCCCACAGCCAGTGCACGGGGTGGGGCCGCGCTCCCGGTCTTTCAGTACCTGCAGAATAAAGTTTGTGTCAGTGCAGCCCGTGCTGGGAAAGGGGCCGTGGAATCCCCCGGGGAAAGTTCCTCCCTGCAGGGTCGGGATCCAGCCCGGTTTCCTCTCTCGCTGCAGCCCCAGGCGACCCAAGGCCGTGGGGATGGGCTCGTGTTCCGTGTTCCAGGGGATGTGCCCACACGTCCTGGGAGGCAGCCGAGTGCTGCTGTGGGGCTGTGCCGGTGCTGGGATGAGCAGGAACGGCCAGGACACATGCACAGGGTCATTTATCCCTCAGGCCCTGCTCAGAGCCGGGCAATTTCCACACTGTCCAGTCTCAGCAAGCCCAGGCACTGCCCGGGGCCGGGGCTCTCCACAGCGGCTGCCTGCAAGGAGACCTGGAAGCCAGAGAGGATGATGAGAGTGGGACCAGAGGGATGGAAGCTTTGGATCCACAAGTCACCCCCGAGCCCAGCCAGGTCTGTCCCAGCCCTGCAGGGGTTGGAGCTGAGCCCGGGAATCAGGAATCACCTTCATGCGGAGCGTCCCACGGCAGCAGCGGCCGAGGCGGAGGAGCTCGAGGGCGAGCAGGAGGCAGCGGACGCTGAAGAAGATCCCCATGGCCTCGAGCAGGAGGGAGGCGGCCCAGAGGCACAGCGTGGAGCTCTGGGAGGCAGGGGGAGCATCAGCTCCCTGCACGCCCCCCCCCATCCCCACCCCATCCCCAACCCACGGGGGACTCACGTAGACACGGGTGGGATCGAAGGGGCACTCGCGGGAGACCGGGGCGAGGGCGGCGTCGGTGACGGCGCAGGGGGCCAGCAGCACCCGGCCCTGGTTGCCCAGGGTCAGCCCGATGGCCACGAGCAGCCCCAGCAGGCAGCACAGGCAGCACAGGCTGCTGCAGGCGCTCAGGGCGAGCAGCGCCCATTTCTGCAGGAGGGAGAGAAGAGGCAGCGCGGGGACGGGGGGGATGTTTTCCCCCCGCAGGACGGACCCCGTGGAGCGGCTGTGGAGGCTCCCCGCGAGGGCTGCAGCCCCCCGGGGGCTGGGAGAGGGGCTGGGGGGGCTTACGAGGGCAGCAGGGCCGAGGTAACGGGACAGCAGCAGGGCCGAGACTCCACAGGAGATGGTCTGCGAGGAAGCACAGGGAGGTCAGCGGGCAGCAGCTCGTCCCCTTGCCCCGCTGGCATTGTCCCTGGAAGCTCAGCGGGCAGCAGCTCGTCCCCTTGCCCCGCTGGCATCGTCCCTGGAAGCTCAGCGGGCAGCAGCTCGTCCCCCTGCCCCGCTGGCATCGTCCCTGGAAGCTCAGCGAGGAGCAGCTCGTCCCCTTGCCCCGCTGGCATCGTCCCTGGAAGCTCGTCCAGCGGGCAGTGCTTCACCTCCCGCAGCCTCAGCCAGGAGCAAGTCCCCGAGCGTTTAATTCCCCGGTTTTATGCTTGTTTAGAGAGGCTCGTCTAGAGCAGGGAAAGGGAGACAGAGAGGCGTCCATCGCATTCCACCTCCTTCCCGCCCCTCCCTCATCCCACCCTCTCCAAATGTCCCCGCCGTGTCCCCAGCCCCGCTCCCAGCGGTACCAGCAGGGCGGCGATGACAGAGGCGCTGTTGGTGACGCCGTAGTGCAGGGAGGTGGCATCCCGGGCGGTGACCACGAAGCGCAGGGCGGTGCCGTGGACGAGGGCTCCGGTGATGAAGCTGAGGTGCCCGACGATGAGGAGGATGAGCCCCGTTTTCATCAGCACCTTTCGGTAGCTGCCGGGATCGAGGTGGCCTGAGGCGAGGGGAGAGGAGGCTGTGGGGTGGCCAGCACGGAGCTGTCCCTTCCTGGCACACGGATGGGACATTTGGGGACAGCTCCAGAGGATGCTGGCAGGGCATGAGGCAGGAGGTGATGCGGAAGCCACAGGTAGCCCAGGTATGCAAACCACTGGTCCAGCCAGCTCTCCTGGGACTGGGGCAAAGGTGTGGGGCCAGCGACCATGGGGACAGGGTCCTTGTCGGGCTGGGAAGAGCCGGGGCTCCTCGGAGCGATGAGGAAGCTCAGAGAGCAGCTGTCCCCAAACAGCAGCTCCGGGGCTGGGCTCTGGCACCCAGCGCTTCGGGAGTGACTGCGGGGCTGCTCCTCCCTTGAAGCCCACCTTCACAGAGCCAGCCCCACCCGCTGCTCAGCCCAGCTCCTCCCCCGGCCCCATCCGACCCCCTGGGCTCCTCTCCCTCCCTCCCTGCCTCAGTTTCCCCCGCAGCAGGGCAGAGACGGAGGCCTCCCGTTGTGATCCCCAGGCCGCAGCCGGACTCACCCACTCGGCACATCTTCACCGGGCCAGGATCAGGCCATCGGAGCCCCTCGATGCCCGGGGGCCCTGCCCTGCCCTCAGCCCCCGGGCAGTCGGATCCATCGGGGTCCGGGTGGGAGCAGGGCTGGGACGGGGCAGGACCAGGACACCGGAGCCACCGGGAGCCACCGGGAGCCACCCGCCTGGCGCTCCAATTCCTGTCAGACCAGCTCCCCGGGACAAAGGGATAACTCCACCTTCTCCCGCCTGTCCCACCCCTGCCCTCCCCTCGCAGCCGAGCCAGCAGCCGTGCTGTGCCAATTCACCATGACACGCCGTGCCATGCCAATTCACCATGCCGTGCCAATTCACCATTCCGTGCCCATACACCATTCCGTGCCCATACACCATTCCACGCTTCCTCACCCCCTCCCCAGCACGCCCCAAAGCCACGGCAGCAGGCTGGGGTCCGCAGGGTCTGGGAAGGGGCAGCACCCGGGGTGGGGACACTGCCGGCCCACAGGGCACTGACCAGCACTGCCAGGTGCCTGGGACTGACCGGCAGGGAGAGGGCAAAGCAGAGGGGTCAGGGCAGGTGGTGGCTTGGCCAAAAGGTGACTCAGAGGAGCCGGTTTGGTGGCCATCGCCCTCAGGAAGCTTCCAGGGAAGCTCCAGGGAGTGGGATGGGGACAGGGGAATGCTGGGGTGGCTGTGGGAGGAGCCCCCAGCTCTGCTCGCACCGAGGGGCTGTGGGGTCCAACAATTTAATTACAGGGACAGCCCCAGTTCCTGGGACTGGTCTGGGAAGGGCTTGGCCCAGGCAGAGGCTCCAAGGCACTGTCTCCAATGTCCCACCTGAGCCAGCCACCCTCAGCTCCCACACACCCAGCAGTGCTGGAAATTTGGCTTTTTTCCCCCATTCTTCCCCTTCTTTGACCTGTACCCAGCCCTGCTGCACACGGAGAGAAGAAATCTCTCCTCTTCCCAAGCCTTCAGGAACAGCATTCACGTGGGCAAAGGCAGCTGGAAGATTTCCCTGCAGCTTTGGAAAGGACGAGCTGGATTCAGGTCGAATGACAACCAGAGTCTTTATTCCAAGAGTCCCTTAGGATGGTTGCAGACATACAGACACACGTACATATTTACACTCTTACGCACCTCACAGAGTTTGAACCAATAAATTAAAACAAAAAGAGGGCGGCGGGGGGGGGATTTCTTTTTTTTTTTTTCCTTTTTTCACGTTTTTTTTTTTTTTTTCCGTTTTTCACTTTTTTTTTTTTTTTCTGTCACGTAAGAAACGGCAACTCCCCGAGGCGAGGCTGGGGGAGCCAGCTGGAGGATGGCAAACAGAAGCCAACAGGGACACAACCCTGGCCCAGAAGCTGCAGTGACAGGGAGCGTGCTCAGGTCACACTCGGGCTTCGATGCATTCCAGCTGGACCATCTCATCCAGCCGGCAGCCCTCGGCTTGGGCACAGTGGCTCAGGTGGGCACTTGGGCTCTCGGCACCTCTTGCTCTGGGGGTCTGTGGGCAGCCTGCTGCAGTCTGGCAGTGGGGGGACTCGCACTCGTCCGAGGTAATGTCCGGCACGTCGTCCGACTGGCTGTCCGAGCTCTCCAGGTCGCTGCGGATGCTCTCGGGCTGGGCCAGGGTGATGTCCCACGTCTGGCTGGCAACGCAGTCCTTTTGCTCACAGCTTTGGGATTTGCACGTCTGCTCCTGCTCACCGTCCTCCTCCTCCTCCTCTTCTTCTTCCTCCTCCTCCTCCTCTTCCTCGTTCTCTGCCATTTGGGTGTGGACATGCAGGGAGTCCTCCGTGCTGCTGCCGCTGGCCAGCTGGTAGTGGCTGGGTTTGGCTTCAATGTCCACCTGGATCTCCATGTTATTGCACTCTCTGCAGGAACAAGCACCCTCACGTTACTGGGAGCAGTTACTGGGTTCAACTGGGCTGTGCTGGGAGGATCACACCTCCCAAACACGGGCACGATGCTGCTCATCACCCCACGACTCGCTGCTCTCCCTAAATCCTCCTAACAGAGCCAAGACATCCCAAAGCTGAGCCAGGGAAAGCTCCAGAGTCCCCTCCAGCTGCCAGAACAGCCCACGAGGGTGCTGGGCTGCAGATCCCCTCCCCAGCCTCCACACCACACACGGAGGCTGCTCCCAAATTGTCCCCCTGTGCCAGGAGAAGGACGGATCCCCGGTGCAAACACGGCCATCCCACCACCCACAGCAGCGCTCGCAGAGCCTGCGTTTTTCCAGGACGCCCTCCACCAACGCTCTCCTCAGCATTCCACCTCCTCCTACCTGTCCTGGGGGTTGTAGGAGCTGATGATGGAACCAGCCATGGCTCGGGTGCTGGCGTTGTCGCTGATCGCCCCCAAACTGACCGAGTCTTTGGGGAAAATCTCCTTCTGGACATCTGCCTGCACTTCCAGCCTGCAGGAAAGCAGAGGATTCCTCAGAAATGCTACAGATGCCCCCAAGGAGCACCAACCCATCCCTGCTCCTCACGGGAAAGCAAGAATCCCCGTGAGCTGGCACAGCTCAGTGTGACAGGAGTTTAACCCCAGTGGCTGCTCTCATTTAGGCTCATTTTTGGCTCCATTTAGGCAAATCCGTTCCGTTCTCCATGACGAAGGTAAAGCGGTGTTTACATCCATGACTCACACGATTCCTGCGAAGAGCTGATTTCCACGGATCTCGCACCGAGCCGTGATTACATCCTGGCTGCCACACCAACACGTGGCTCTAATTACCCAGCAGACTGACTCACAGGCAAGCTGGGAGGAAAACTGTGGTGCAACCTCCTGACTTGGAGAGCCTCGACCCTGCTTGCAGAACAGGAAGCATCAAAGCCTCCAGGCTGGGATAACAGGGCTGGAATAGCTGTGAGCAGGCCAAGGCAGGAGCTCTGTGCTGTTCCCAATTAAGCTGAAACATCAGCTCTGTGGTCTCAAGAAGCTCAGTAGGGATCTGTCCTCCTTGCAAGGACTAGACTGGCACTGACTCGAGAAACAGAATCATGGAATGGTTTGGGTTGGAAAGGACCTTAAAGATCATCCTGCTCCAACGCCCTGCCACAGGCAGGGACACCTTCCACCAGACCAGGCTGCTCAGGGCCCCATCCAGCCTGCTCCTGGAACATCTCCAGGGATGGGGACCCCACATCTGTGGGCAACCTGTGCCAGTGCCTCCCCACCCTGGGTGGCACCGGGCTCCAGATCATCCCAGGTGATCTCCTAGACATGGATAATCTACAACAGACCAAGGCACAAAAATACCACGACACAACCCCCGGATCAAAGCAGCTTCACTCACAGGCCTGGAAAGCTCCCCAAAACAAACCCACTCAAGCCTTGGGAACCCCTCTGCTTTTCCCACAGTCCAGTTACCTGCTGTACTTGCCCTTGCTCCCCGAGAGGACCCCCCCGCTCAGGGTGCCCCCGGACAGGGCGGCGAAGCTGGCGGTCTCGCTGTAGTTGCCCTGGATGACACTGAGCCCGTCCGTGGGGCTGCCACTGGTGCTCAGCACACTGGTCAGCCCCTCAATGCTGCTCTCTCCAATGCTGGGGTTCTTCAGGGCTCTCCAGGCATCGGCCACTGTGGGGAAGGAGAGCACAGGGGTTGGGATGGGCAGTGGGAGCGCTCGGCTGCGATGTCTCACCTCAGATTTGGGAGACATCAGGACCTCAAACTATTTCATAACGAGAGCATTTCGCTGCACCCCCTTCCCTTCACCAGTTGTTACCTGTGATGGGTCCATCATCTTCATCAAACTCGATTTTCACCCCCTTTCCGTTGGCTGTGCTGACCCCACAGCCACCGCCCCGGCACAGCGAGATGGGCACGACCCCATAGACGTAGGCCAGCATGATGGGGACCCCAATTCCTGGAGACGAGGATAAGCTGGGTTAAGAGGAGCTTAAGGATGTGTTGGGCAGAGAGACAACATTTTTAGGGACTCTCTCAGTTGTGTTTTTGTTGCTTTTAAAAGCCCCAGTTCACAATTTTGCAGTCAGACAGTGGAGGAGCCCTTTGTGCTGAGTGGGGGAACCCCAAGAGCACTGAACCCCCAAGACAGGAGCCACCAAACCATGACAGGAGACAGCTCTGTGTGACCAGGGACTCCAGGATGGGCTGTGGCACAGGCAACTGGTGCTCCAGACAAGCCCTGTGCTGGCCCTGGGCCAGCTCGAGCACATCAGGATTTGAGCCAGAGCATTGTGCCCAAACCCACACACAGCTGCACTCTGCAAATCGTCCTCTGGCCTCCCCCAGCACACAGGGCTGGGCTACCCCGTTGTCTCAGTGGCTACTGGGCCAGCAGAAGGGACAGGGCTGAGCCCACTTACCAACACTGACAGCAGCAATGACTGGGGAGGCAATGACAGACAAGGTGACTCCACCAGTAATGGCCAAGTTCCTCTTGTGCTTGGAGGTTTTCTTCCCCTCGTACCTGCTGTGGATCTGATGGAAGAAAAAGCACCAGGTGAGAACAGCAGACACCCAGAGGACATTAATAAGTGATTTTACAGCCTTGCCAGCTGCTTGAACCCTTGAAGAACCTCATTTTGAGCACAGATCTCCTCACAGAGCAGACCCAGCAGGAGGGTCTGTGTTGAAGAAAAAGAAGCAACCACAAGCACAGGGCTGATGAGCTCAAAAGGGAACCCCTGGGTGCTCCTGGCTCAAGGCAGAGGCACAAGAGAAATGCAAAATTCATTTGGGAGGACTTCAAGGGCTACCAGGGCTATCAGGCACCACCTTGCCCCTGCCCACACAAAGCCCAGGAGATAAAGAGAAGCTTTAGAAGAGAAAACTGAATTTTGGTTCTATGACAGTATCCACCCTTCCTATCAGCTCTAAATTTCTGGTCAGCACAGAGAACACCCCAAACCCTTCTGCCCCCCACACTCACCTTCCTCCCAACGTATACAGGGATGCCAATGACCATGGCAGGAATGGCAATGCCAGCGATGAGGGAAATGCCCACAGGAGCTCCGATCAACGTGCCCAGCTGCCAGAGAATCTTCTTTTTACGACTCCATGGCTTTTTGCCCCAGAATGTACAGCCAGAGGGGCTTCATGGGAAGGGAAAAATATGGTATTAACATTCCAGCAATTCCTATAAGTTCCCGATAATGCTAAGTTTGCACATAAATAAAACCCAAAACCTAGGAAGCAGGCAGACAACACAAATAAGTTTTCTGTCTTTTTTCTCCCAAAAGGTGAATATCACACTACTAGGTCTATGTTTAATATCTAGTACACAAAGAGCTCTGAAAAGCAACTGGAGCAACAAAAAAGGAGCCTTTTTTTTTGCTGTTGGGAAAACATCCGAACGCCGTAAAGTGGGAACAGAGTTCATCTCTTTGGGTCAGCAATAACAAAACCTCGCTGGCTGATTGCTGCAGCAGGAGGGTGAAAGTCCAGCACGGGCAGGGAACTCCTCCAGGCAGCCTGAGAGAGGCACGTGCTGCTGCCCTGCTCACCTGAGGTAATGCAGATCCGAGATCTCCTTCATGCAGAGCCAGCAGAACTCGCAGCCACACACGGCACACGTCATGTGGTTGCAGCTGCCATCGTTCATCTTGATGATGTAAGCACTGCAGCGTGGGCACGGCTTGATGTCATCGGCTGAGGGGAGGAAACAGGGAATTCAGATGGGATCTCTGCTGGGAGAGCCAAGAATCAACCAGGGGAACCTCGTTACGGACTGAGATCCTCGTTTTCTGTGCGGCAGAACACCTTTGCTGCTCACTTTGAGTTTATCTCAAAGATAATTCTGATGTGACAGACCCCACCAACAGCAGGGACTGGGAACAACAGCCACTTTTAAAAGCTTGTTCTAACCTTGAATGGGATGTATTCCAATTCATGCTTAAACACAGGGAACAAGTCCTACCTGCCCAGCACAAGGAGCCATTGCAGAATTGCTGCACGGAGGTGATTCACAGGCCAAGAACAACACAACAACTGGGAGAACAGGCACTGGAGAAGCCCCAAACCTGGCCTTTAGGGGACACGGGGCTGCAGCCACACACAGCTGCAGAGGCTGCCCAGGCCCCAGCCTGCTGCTGGCAGAGCAGGACAAGGGGCTTTCGTCCCTTCCTTCCTTAATTCAGGCCTCATCTGAGCGTGGTTATGCAATGGCTGTGCCGTGGTTTTGGGGCTCTGCTGGCCCCTGCAAAGCTCAGCAAGATGAAATCCAGCTGTGAGCCCGGCTCACACCTTATTAATCACCAGGCTGGATCCAGCACGGCGGGGTGGGGAGAAACCGCTGTCTCAAAAATCTCCCTTCCCATGGCTACGTGCCCTCCCTGGCAGGGATCTCTTCTAACAGGATAGAAAAACTCATACACTGGGTTTTTCTGCTGGCTGGGGCAGCATCTGTGCTGTCCATTCTTAGGGTTCTCTAAACTGGGGCATGCTGGACCTCGGCACACCACTAAGACACCCCAGAACCACCCACGACAGCTCGACACGGAGTGAATTAACATTTAAACTCCTCACACAGAAGGAAAAACAGTGTGTTTTGTTTGGGGGTAGGGCAGGGCTTTAAAAAACAGCCTCACTGCCCACTTCCAGAGTCAATACAGTTATTTTTAAGGAACACAAACTCAGCAGACACACCAGGCAGAGGAAGAGTTCTGTGGGCTGGCATTTTTTTGGTACCTGCCATTCCCAACACCTAACAGTGCACAGAGCAGAGCTCCCCACACTCATCTGGCCACAAGCGCTGCTCTCCACGACCGCACCAAGCAACTTTGAAGCTGCAATGGTAAAAATGTGACTGCTTGTTCAGGGTTTAGATCAGCAAAAAAGTGAGAACATCCAAGATCAAAGGAGCCACAAGCAGAGCTGGGGCGGATGAGGGGAGTTGCCGTGACACAAAAGGACCCAAAACACATCATCACCTACTGATCTGTTTGGTGCTGTCGGAAGAGATCACGTGTGTTCTAACACACAGGAGAAGGGGAAATGACTCTGAGTTTCACAGCTGCTGGAGACACTCAGGCTTTGAGGGGAGGAGGTTTGCACAGAGGTGCCTCTTTCTCAGCACACACGCAGCCGAGCAACCAAAAAAATCAAGGGGCTGTCCTGTGCAGGGCAAGGAGCTGGAGCCTAGTGGGTCTCTCCCAGCTGGGGGTATTTGGTGAAAAATGGGTAAATCCATACCCGGCCCGGACTCCTGTCCGTAGCTGAGGCCCGAGGTGTGCTTGGTCCGTACCCGCAGGCTCTGTGCCCGCTGCTGCCGGGCCATGTCGCAGGTTTGGTTGGGGTGCCATATCTGCTTGCAGTGGTAGCAGAACTCTGTCTGGCAGCCGTCCCTCTCGCAGGTCAGCTTGGGGCAGCTGGCGCAGCCGTAGGCGATCACCGCGTACCTGCGGGGAGGATTAAAACACCAACTCGTCAAGTGAGACGCCTTCAATTCAGCCTGGA
Organism: Melanocharis versteri; assembly: GCA_013397845.1. Taxonomy (NCBI): domain Eukaryota; kingdom Metazoa; phylum Chordata; class Aves; order Passeriformes; family Melanocharitidae; genus Melanocharis; species Melanocharis versteri. Next base: position 81,430 of record VZTG01002335.1, on the reverse strand, counting down.
GCAGGGCAGGACACCCAGAGCCACCAGGCCAGCTCGCCCATCTCATTCCTGAGCACTGGGCACAGCAGCCTCCACACCAGACACATTCCTGCGCTCTGCAGGGCCTGAAATTAAGCAGTGCTAATTGGGTTACTCAGGGCAGGGACCTTTCACGCAGGCAGCTTGAGATGCTGAGTTCTCTCCTCAGTAACTGCTGGCAGTTCTCACTGCCATATCATGCAGGCCAGATTTGTCTGGTGCTGTGTGCCCAGCTAACTCCTTGCTGTTTCCTCCCAGGACAGCCTCTGGCTGCTCATTTCCAGGCACACACATCCCTCATTTCCTTAGGACAGATCTATGGGTGGATGCTGTATGGTCCTGAGGAGTCTAGGAAAGCTGGGATTGTCCTGGGCACTTCTATCAACTCAATGATTCTAAAAAAAGTGGAGTAACAGCTCCATAGCTAAGTGAACAAGTGAGCTCCTGATGATCTCCACAGAGCTTCCTTTTCCAAAGAGTGGTGGAGAACAATGCCCTGCCTCTGGAACAAGCCAAAACTGGAGTAAAATAATCAACTATGCAAGAGAGAGAGGCCAAGTTCAACCAGCTCACTGCGACAGTAGTGTGACACTCCCAGAAGGAAGTGTCCTGTGTACACAGAAGTCTGAGCAGCATCACCAAGCAGTGCTGCAGAAATCTGACTGACAGCCACTGAGGATGAGGCTGTTTCCATCGGCAGGGGCTGCCATGAGCAATTCCAGAAGTGCCTCCCCAGTCCTGCGACACCTATGTGGCAAAAGGGTATTTTTGTCAGTGGTCAGAGGAGAATAACTCCTATTTAAGGCTTCATATTTAGGGTTTGTGTGGCTCGAGTTGTATTTGCCTCTTCTTCTCCGAGGCAGCAGCGTGAGAACCACTGAATGTGTCATACCACAATGATTCATATCCCGTGGGAGTTCGAGCAACTTCATCCTGCCAGGCTACGACATCATCGCCAAAGAAACAACATCTGAGGGCCGGCAGGCACGACTGCAGCTCTACCTGTGCATCCCCACACCTGCACCCGAGCCCAGCAGCAGGAGAGACGGGAAAATCCCATCCCTGGAAGTGGCCGAGGCCAGGTTGGACAGGAAAGTGTCCCAGCCCACGACTGGATGAACTTTAGGGTCCTTTCAAACCCAAACCACTCTGTGTTCCTGTGTGAGAATTCCGTGACGCAGGCGGCCCAGGGAGGGGTTGGGAGGGATGGATTTGACTCCTGTGCACCTTGTCTAAGGAATATCCCACTAAAATTCCTCACTCTGCCACCACCCTACAGCCTGCCCTTGGCAAAACAGAAAGGAAAAGCTTCGTCTGCCCAGCTGTGCTGTGACACTGCTATTTCAAACCGTAACAGCAGGCTAGGAGAGCTCAGTGTAATATATTAAGCAACCCCATACTCTAAATTAACTCCCTGCTCAAAACACTGGGGTTTTTTTAAACACTCAAGAAATTAAAATCATCAGCATTTATATTTTACTGCTGGAGCTGAAATGAGAAATATCATGCACAAGCCCACAGCTGTGGGGAAGGAAGCTCCAGAACTGTCTAGTGGGGAAAGAAATAACACATCTCCACGTCAAGGTCAACCAGAAAGTGGGGTTTGAAGTGAAATGCTGAGGAATAGTCATGGCAGCACCTGGGTGGCCAGTGGTTCTCCTCTTCCACTGACCTCTGACACACTGCTGGTATAAATGGCCATTTCCAGGCTCAGTCCCAGCAGATGAGAAAGGAAACCGAGTTCTCCCCCCTGAGTTTTCCCCACAAAGCAAGGTGAGCGTCTCCCTGAGACCCCAGGAATCGCACAGCTCTGCCTCCAACCCCCTCCTTGGATGGCCACGAGTTTCCTCCATCCCTCTTCCTGCCCATTCACGGATCTCAGCCCACACAGCTCCGCTTGCTTTAAAGGTTCTGTTTTCCTCCCAAGCTTTTGGGAAGGCTGCAGTGTGACAAACACTAGACAGCGATACCACCTGATCGTAGCAAGGTGGGGGGAAAAAAAACCCGAAGCTGCAAACCCAGAAAATGATTTGTTTTGCGATGGATGGCGCATCCATTGACCAGCGTTTCCATGGCAACACGCACCGGTGTTGTGTTCTCCTCCTCCTCCTCCTCCCGGGCAGCACAGCCAGGCTCTTTCATTTAGGAAACACTGCGGGATGTGAGGAAGGCACAGGATGTTTTTAGGGTCCTGTCACAGCCCCTCAGCCCCTCGATGCCACCACCCCGACGGGGTGACACCCAGGGCCATGCCCCAGCTCTGCACACCTTGGTGCTGTTAGGAATGACACAACTTTTAGCATTTTTGTTGTAACTTCAGTCGGGGGTTTTGTTCGCCTTTGCCCGGGTGGAGGGGAATTGAAGTTTCTCTTCAAAATCCCGGGTGAGGCCTGACGAGCTGAACATCAACAGACTGGGAGGAGCCAGAAGATACAGAGGAGATAAACGGATATTAACAGACATCACCCCCTGGTGAGACTGGAGACACCTGGTCTGGGGAAAGATCGATAAGACAACCAAAGAATGAGGGCCGAATTAGCATCGAAGGGATCAATAACCGACAGGAGATCGAATCATTGTGCAATTTAAGACCAACGAATGTGAATTTCTTCAGGGTTTTTAACGCATGAATATGTGAAAAGTCTGGTAAAGAACCAGGTGGGATGGAAGGATTTTCACCGCACTGTGAACCAAATAATTTCTATCGCACATCCTGGCCAGAAAAAAGTAACGCCTTGATTCTCTGACACTGAAATGACGTTGCTGGAGAGTTTCACTTCGGGTGACAGTGGTGGGTGACATCCAGTGCCAAGCATCACTCCGCCGTGCCCCCAGCCCTACGCTCCGCACTGCTCTGGCACTACTACAGCGGGGAAAGCCCGCTGTAAATAATTCATACCCTGCTTTTACATAAGCGCAGCCACACAAGCTCTGCTGGGAAGAATGAATAGGGTGATTAATTCCTCTCCCTGCCGGAGGGCTGATTCCAACAGCCTTTGTTCGAGCGCTACAGACACACCAGCAGCGCTGGTCCACGAGAGAGCTGGCTCCAGCATCTCCAACAGCCCCGGGGTCGCTTCTTGCTCCTCTGGGCAGCTGGGAGGAGGATGCCAGCACGTCACCTGGCTCATCCTGCTCACTGACTAACCAGGGAGGAGGCTTTAGCTCGGAGAAAGAGCCGCGTGTGACACCAGGCTGCCCGAACACCCCCAGAGGAAGGGATCAGGCTGAGGCTGCGTTGCTGTCACAGAGGCAACGCCCTCCGGGCCGTGCTGGGGCTGGCTCCTTCCAACCAGCCAGCCTGGCCGACGCCGCAGTTTGTACACCTTATCCCGGGCACCGATAACATCACACCAGTCAAGGAGCTGAGATTCGGTGAGCAGGAACCGGATTTTCTCCAGCCGGTTACCAGCGGAGGCATTCCCTCCGTGGCAGCACAACCTGCTCGATCTCCCTGATCTTATCCCCGGCGCTGCTGAAATATCAAGACCTTGCACTTGATTCGGCTTCAGAAAGGAGCAAAGGTGTTGTTTGCTGTTAACTTCACGCTCTGAAGGAACAAGCCCTTACACAGGATGCTCAAGAGGCCGTGAAATGGGTAACCTGAGCCAGGTTCACCGATTTGCATAGGATGCCTATTACAAGGCTCTGATTAAATCTTCACAGTCCTCCCACCACCTTTTCCATTCCGACTACTAGGTCAGACTTTCCTTTCATGTTCTTGCTACCCAGAATTGCCGTCCAAGCTGAGTCGTGGCTCAGCTTCGCAGCACTTCTCTTAAGTTCCCCGACAAAGCCCTTTGCCAGGCAGCATGGGCTCACACCCAAAACAGAAAACGTAACAGAGTTCGTTTAAAAGAAAAGGGAAGAGAAAACGAAAGCAACACGCTCATAACTACACAGTCATCCAGCTTGGCTGGGCTGACTTCTGGACAGACAGACGTCTCCTCACATGGGCAACGGACAGTGAGTCAACATCACTCCTCTCTGCCGAGTATTCACGTCCCTACTGGGAAAAAGTGACTGGTTATGGTTCCTTCTTCCCCACTACTGGAGGCTGCAGCGTTGTCCCTGTGCACTGTCCCCAGGACTGGCAGCGAAACACACAGCTGGGAAACTCCACACTTCCCATTTGCGCAGAAAAAAAGGTCTCTGTTAAACGAGGGGAACGATGGTTCTGCTAAAAACCCCTTCAAGCCCTATCACTCCTACCCGATTTGTCTGTGTTCTCACAAACCCCAAGGTCAGATCCTAGTGCTCTAGAGAGATAGTAGGGATAGATGGAATTTTGGTACCCAAGGCCTATCAGCTGTCCTGAACAGGCTGCAGATAAGCAAAGAACCCCTGCAGCGAGGGCTCTTCGTGGGACACAGTAGGACCAGAAGTGTTTCAGCAGCAGCACTCACCCCACTGAGGGTGAGCCACCCCTTCCTGTGCTGTCCTGGGACCCACGTGGGGACAGCCAGGACAGTGAGTCCCATGGGATACCATCCCCAGGACCTGCTGGGGACAGGCAGCATCCCACCTCGGGTTCCACCTCACCCAGCTATCCCAGCACGTGCTGGGGACAGGCAGCATCCCTCCAGGGCAGGGGTCTCCCTTCCCCAAGACGTCCCAGGACAGATAGATGGGGCAGCACCCTAAGGAGACAGCAAGTTTCCCCTGCCAAGCCGTCCCAGGATGGAGGGGACAAGGGTATCTCCCTCCCCACGCTGTTCCAGGATGGAGAGCGCAGCACCCTGCGGGGACAGCGGCTCCCCCACTCCCCGAGATGTCCCAGGATGGAGAGAAGAGCGGCTCCCCCCTTCCCAGGGCTGTCCCAGGACGGAGCGGCAGCACCCCACCGCCGCCCCCTGTGTCCCCCAGCACTCACCCGCAGTCGGGGGCCGGGCACCAGCGGCAGTCGGGGTCGGCGGCGAGGCAGCGGCGCAGCATGAACTCCTCGTACTTGGCGACGAGGTGCGGGGAGTCGCGGAGCAGGCGGCGGATGTCGGCGGGGTTGAGGCGCTCGCTGCACTCGGGGCAGCAGATGTTGACGCGGGACTCGGTGATCTCGATGCGCAGGTACTGCCGCAGGCAGGCCCCGCACGACCGGTGCGGGCACGACAGCAGCCGCGGCGCGTTCTCCGCCGGCTGCCGCACCAGGCACAGCGGGCACTCCAGCTCCTCCTCGCCCTCCGGGACCAACGGAGCCTCCTCGGCGGGCGGCGGCGGCGGCGGCGGCGGGG
>VZTG01002335.1:59840-75811 GCA_013397845.1 Melanocharis versteri | reverse complement strand
TGGCTCCCCTCAGCGCCTCCATCTCCCCTCAGCCTCTGGGTCCCCTCAGCATCTCCATCTCCCCTCAGCCCCTGGCTCCCCTCAGCGCCATGGCTCCCCTCAGCGCCTCCATCTCCCCTCAGCACCCCGGTTCTGTCAGCACCCCTGGCTCCCCTCAGTGCCCCCATGTCCCCTCAACACCCCTGCCTCCCTTCAGCTCCCCATTTCCCCTCAGCGCCCTGGCTCCTCTCTACACCCGGCTCCCCTCAGTCCCTGGGTGCCCTCGGCACCCTGATTCCCTCAATGTGCCATCTCCCTTTGGACAACGCTCTCAGGCACGTGGTGGCATTCCTGGGGTGTCCTGTGTAGGGCCACGAGTTGGACTTGATGATCCTGGTGGGTCCCTTTGGACATGGCTTATTCTGTGATTCGCCCTTAAGCTTTCCATCTTCCCTCACCCCCTGACTCCCTTCAACATCCCTCACTCAGCACTGCCATCCATGGCTGCCTCACCCAGGGCCTGGAATGGGGGGAATCTTCTGGCTGGATTGTGCAGAAAAATAGGTTTCCATTTAAAAAACCCCTGGGGCAGTTTGCTTTATAACATCTCTCGTTGGAGAGGGGTGTCTGTTACCTCAGGAGTCCCCTCTAAATCCATCCATGCCTGTGCAGCACCTTGTCCCTCGCTGTGTGTCCCCCCTTGATAACGTTTCTGAAGATCATGTAAAGATTTACTCAGCTGGGAACTCCTCCCCGAGTGCCAGGTTTAGAGGCACTGAAACTACAACCCACATTCTCACTGCACTCATGCAGAAAGTTAAAAGCCTCCGCTTCCTTCCAGGGTTCCCCCGTGCCCAGAGGGGTCTGCCAGCCTCATATCCCATCCAAAGGCAGATAAACTAACAGGAAGGACGCTGCTTCTTATTATGCAGGGGAGGCGAAGCAGAAAGATCTGCTGTGTCTACGAAGAGCCTCTTAAATCAGCACAGAAGGAGCTGCCTTGCCTTAGACTGTCAGCTCTGACTGGACAGACTGTGGTTATTCATGTGACAAGTGTGGCTCCATCACTGTCTCCCAGCTATCGCCATTCCTGAAATCATCCCTCTCAGCAAAGCCTGTTTGCATGATTATTATGACCAGGATCCTTCCAAGAGCTGGGATGGGAACAAGGAACCGGGATTTCGGTGCTGGTGCTGCTGGATTGCCGTAGGCAAAGACCCTAGATCTGTCGGCACAGCGAGGATAATGATGACACTTCCCTGTCTGATGGGTGAATGAAGGCACAGAAGGAGTAAATCACCTGCACAAATGAAGCTTCCTCCTCTCCTAAACGCCCTGCAGCAATCCTGCTTTTCCCCGTGCTCCTTCTCCATTAATTCTGTGCCTGCCATATACCCTCCCTTACTGCTTATCCCAAGATGTCTGCTACACCCAATTCCTTCCCGGAGATCACATTCCCCAGACGTACGTCAGCTCTTCACATTCCTGCCACAGCACACAAGGCTTTGGACCAGCTGGAAGTTTTGGACCACACTTAGGTTTGGCCTCAGAGTGGTAAATTCCTGCCTGGGATCAAAAACCCTGTTAATTAGCAAGTTAATTTGGCAAGGGCCGAACAGCTCTGCTCCAAGAGAAGCAGGGATGCTACGAGGGTGTCTGTGGAGCACGTTGTCCCTGAGCAGTGAGTTGCTGAGCTGTGGTCCTTGGGCAGGCGTGAAGATTCTTAACATTTCCCTGACACTTGTGGTGTGGAGCTCCCAGAGGAAAAGGACCCTTTTCCTTGGGAAAGGAGGGCCAGATGAAGAAGGGAGAGATGTTATATTGATGTAAAACAGGATTATGTTGAAATTAACTACTCCTGTCTGAGACAAGCCAGGTATGAGGCATCTTCAAATGGCTGTCGCTGCCCATCTGTAGCAGAGACCGCCTTGCTTTGATGATTTCACTAGAAAAAAAAAAATCACACTCTTGACTGAAATAGAGAAACCTGAACAGGACTCGTGTGTGGGACGGATCTCCCAGACAGCGCTCTGCCAGCTCAGCCCTACGTCCTCTGCAGCGCAGGAGCACAGACTGTAACTAATTGTGGGAAGGTTTCAGCTCAAAAGCTAATGTGAGACAGGCCTGAATTACCAGTAGTGCAGACAACAGAGAGACAGGGAGCAAAACCATCTGGAGCTCCTGGGAAAGGCATCGGCTCTCTGATGGGGTAGAAATGACTCTTCATTGCCTTATATGAGGAATCACGATACCAGCAGGGCTGGGGGAGGCCAGGGTAAATCCGAGTGACTTCAGAGCCATCTTCCCTGCCCCCAAGCTGCGCAGAGCTCTTACCAGTGGTTATATGTTTGAGGGAATTCAGTGCTTTTATGGAGCTCTGAGACACAGATTTCCAGCTGTCCAGACCCCTCTGTGGTCCACACATCCCAGCTACTTAAAAACAAGTTCTCCATGGCTGAGGTGTTTCTCCATGGCGAGTTTCCACAGGCCTTGCCAGCAGCAAAGGCTCCTGCTCAACGTGTTCCTGACTAGCAGTTTGAACCCGGTAGTTTGTTTTGATTCGGAAAAAAAAAAAAAACAACCAACCAAACCCCAAAACAAGCAGCCAGGAACTGGAAGGAGAGGGCAGGAAAGCAAGCTGCCAGGGAGGAAAGGAAAGAGGCTGATTGGAAGGTCACCGGATTGGGAGTGAGAGCAGATCAGCCCCTCCCCGGAGCTGCGGGGAAGCTGCCACCCGCCTGACCGTTAAACCGGGGGATATTTGAAAAGATAAACCCAAAACAAACAAACAGAAAAGATACAGAAAGCGGGGGCGTAGGGAGAGGGGGGGAGATTCAAACGCTGCAGCGAATCATTCTGCAAATCCCAGCTCCAGTCGGCAAATTTGCTTTTGCTTACGCTGGCAGAAAGCTGGAAGATTGCTGACTTCCGACCCCGCTGGGTTTGGCACAGGCGACTTTTAAAGCTGCCAGAACGAGCCGTGTCCCCCAGGAAGGCTTCCAGGGAGAAGGCTTTGTCCAGACACCGGTTGGAGCCACCCCACACTTGCCCGGTGCCGTTCCCAGCCTGGATGGAGCCCCTGGGGGAGGCTGAGCTGGGCTGGACCTGCTTTTGGGAGGTGTTTCTCTTTCCAGAGAAATAGCCCGGTCACCCACACCCCAAAAACCCCCTGCAATGCAGAGTGACAGCTCTGTCGCTGTCGAGGAGGAAGAGCCTCTGGTGATGCAATGAAAAATTCCCCTCGGTAATTCAGAGAGTGAAAGCAGAGGCTGGGCTGCTGGGACGGGATTGTGAAACTCAGACTGCATGGAGGAACTGGGCTGTGCCCAGCCGGGAATATCGCTGCGGTGGGACACTGGCAGGAGGCACGTCGGCTGGGGTTTGCGGCTGATAAAATTGAAATTCCAGCTCCTACCACATCCCTTTCGCCCACCATGCCCCCCTTCCTGGGTACCCAGATATCACAGGTATGGGAAATGCCTGCCTGTTGCTCTCCTCCCTGGCCTGCAGGACACAGGGGGTGTTCAAACAGCTATTTCAGCACACACAAATATTCAATTTGCCTTAAACCCCCGGGCCACTCAGGCACTGAAGTGTGAACCCTCCCCAGCATTGGCTGTTTTCTCTAGAAGTCTGTGGGTCTCCTCGGGGTTTCTCACACTTTTCCCAGGCAGGGATGGGGGGTTATTCAGGGGGGACAGGCAGTATTGCAAAGCTGATGGAGTTTAGAGAAAATCCAGCTCGTGTTGCTGCTTGCTGATGAAATGGGGGAAGGAGGGGAGCAGCTTTACACCAGGAATTCTTCCTTGTTTTCGCACAGGGACACTCAGGAATGACTCAGCTCTGGTTTTGCTGGGCAGGCTGAGACTTTTGGCCCTACGAGGGTGGGACAGCCAGGGCTGTTAAAGGGACCCAGGTGCATCAGGATGACAAAATGCAGATGGCAGTTTCAGGGGTCTCTCTGCTGAGGACCCACCACGGGACCCACCTGAGATGTGCTGCACTCACAGCATCTGGAGGAAGATGACAGGGACAGACACATCCAAGCAGCCCAGAGGTTGTTTTAAACCTCTCAGAGGTGCAGTGCGAGGTGTCCCCCCAGCTCCCTGCCCTGAAGAGTTGCCCCAGGGGCACGTGGGCTTCCCTACTCCTCTTTTTGGGGTCCCAGCTCCAGAGCTGGAATGTCAATCCTGGCTTGCCCGAGGCATTCAGCGGGGCTTAACCCCGAGAGCCCAGAGCTCTGCGGCGAGGGACGCTGAGCACTCACGGGGAGCAGCTGTGATTGCAGGAACTGAAGCTCATTGGGGTCATTTTCTGCCAGGGCCCCGGGGAAGCCCTGGGTCGTAATGACATGCACTGTGATCGTTTGTCAGATGGAGATGTCATTAACGGCCGCTCATGTCTCTCCAGGGAAGACACCGGTGGCTGGGGAGGGCTCTCCCCGGTGTGCACATCTCTGCCTCTATCCAGTTAATTCGTGTTCTGTTTGCCTCTCCTGGTCCCCTGAGATGTGTTCAGGGAAGGAAGGAGATGATTCTGCTTGACTCCTCTTTTCTCTGCTGGACCTAACAAGGATTGACGTTCTTTTAAATGAAGAGGAAGAGGCAGGAGATGGGAGCCTTGGGATCAGAAATGCAAGGCTCTTCCAAGAGGATTTGTTCTGGTTTAGTCTGTGGTTACACCTCCTCTCCCCCTCCATCTCCCCATCCCACTCTGCTCCCTCCTAACACCCACACGCACGGCAATCTTCCACTCCCTGCTGTGACTTTCCGGGGAAGAGGCTGTCATGTGAAATCCTGGGAGAGAGTTACCACATGGAGCTCTCTGAAAGCATCAGAACAGGCCTTGCAGAACAGGCCGGCAGCCGGGGGAACGCTGCGCTCCCCCTCCCCGAAATCCTGAGCGCTCCTCTCATGGATGGGAGGCGGGGGGGAGCGGGGAATCATCTTGTAAGCTTGGGAGCCGCCTACACACATGGCAAGTCTTGTCAGCAGCTGATAAAAGAGGTGGGAGGTGGGGAGATTTCGAGGGGGAAGAATGTGGAGGCTCTCGTGCCCACGTAGCTCCCCCATCCTGTCTCCTCCAGGGCTCCAGCAGCCGGGATGGCCACGGGCTTGGCCCCGTTGGTGACACACGTGCAGTGAGGAGAGACCCCAAAAAGGGACTCGGATGTGCTTCAGCAATGACGCAAAGGTAGGGATCATTAAGCAATTACTTATAATAGTAATCTGACATGCTTTCCCCCTCTACAAAAGCAGCATTTCCTTTTGTAATAAAAGCACAGGCTGTTCTGTGTTCTTTATTCACCTCCACGCTCACTGAACAGCTTTGGGGATAGAAGTGACAATGATCCCCTCTCTCAAGTCACTTTTACCAGTGACCTGCTACCCTTAATGATGGGGGATTTATAACTGAGGTGGTTTAGCACTGTAGGGTGCTGCCATCAGGATAGGGCTGGCCAGATCCCCATGGCAGGAGGAAGGAGCCAGACTCCCTCCTCACCTGAGTCATTCAACAGACAATTTAGTGTTTGGTGTTGGCATAAACACAGGCAAATTAGTCACTGGAGAAAACACCAGTACCTGTGGTTAGAAGGTGATGGTGACAAACACCTGTGACAGCAGAAGGCCAAGAGGCACGGAGATGGCATGGCATGGCATGGCATGGCATGGCATGGCATGGCATGGCATGGCATGGCATGGCATGGCATGGCATGGCATGGCATGGCATGAACCCTGGCTCTGGAGTATCTCCCTGATGCCAGCTGGTCTTTGGGATGCTCAGCATCTTGCAGGACACGAGCAAACCTGGCCACAGGCGGCAAGATCACGGTGAAATCTTCAGGAGGAGCCCTCATGGAGAGCTAAGGAAGAGTTTGTCCTGCCCTTCAGAGAGCAGATGCACAAGGCAGAGCTCTGGCACGGGGTTGGATTTCTGCAAGGAGAACAGAGTGAGGCACTGGCCTGGTTTCCAGGAAAGGAGAACAGTGTGTCACAGAGAAGGCATTGAAAAGACCTGAGGCTTCTGCCTCAGCTTTCTGTTTTACTCCTGCAGACACGTGGGTGCTTGGGAGTTCAAAAGGCTGAAGAGGCTGTCCTGCAGCTGGCAGAGGACAGGAAGCTGTGGGCTCCTCCTGCAGAGCTGCTGGAGCAGAGACCACAGAGGGTGTCCCTGTCTCTGCTGGAGATCCCTGCTCGGCTCAGCATCAATCCCTGCAGCACTGACCTTTGCAGTGGGACTGTGGGAATCCGAGGTGGACAGGAAGGCTTGGTACAAGGCACTGTCCCCACTGCCCAGACCCCTCAAAAGACACTGGCAGCCCTTCAGCAGCATTTCAAAACCCCACAGGATCTCTGACATCCTCTCCAGCTGCTGCATCTCACAGCACAGGTAGGGCTGGGCACACCACACGTTTCCTCCAGCCGACCCACCCATTTCCTATTTTCTGCAGACATGACAACTAGTGAGTTAATCCTGCAGGCCATAAACTAAGCTGTATTAGCAGACACCATCTGTCCTTTTTCATTTGCTGATGCACGACCTATTTTGCTGTGTAGTGGAGCAGGCGCTGCAGTTTCGGGGCTCGCACGTTGCAGTGTCCCTGTTGCCAGGGCATAATCCACTGCTCACAGCGACCTGCTAGTGGGAGAAAGCTCCAGTGAACTGAGCACCACTGGGCCCTGCTGCCATGGGCAGGTGGTGGATGAAGCCTGTCCTCCGGGGAGGTTTGGGCCTCAATCCCCTGAAGCACCTGGGAAGGGAAAGGTCTCTGTGGAATTTCCAAGGACAAGAGCACGACTGCCCTCAGCAGGGTCTTCTGAAGCCCCTTCAGCAATGGCCACGTCCACATTCCCTCACTTGCCAGGAAGTCATGGAGAGACCTGAGTTCTCATCCCAAAGTGGGGTTTGTGGGAGCACGCTCAGCACTCCAGCCACGCTGCTCTGGCCTGGGGTAATTCCTGTGCTTTACAGAGCTGAGCAATGGCAATCACACCAGGACAGGGAAAGACAGGAAGAGAACTCTTCCTTTATCTCTCTAGTCATGTCTTGGAGCAGTGTGGTGACCCTTGTCTGGGTACAGAAGTACAGACATTGTGAAAGGTCATAAAACCATCAGGATTTTCCAAGCCAGTTATCATTATTTGACTTTACCAGCTCTCGAGGCAATTCCAAAGGTTAGCGCCTTGTTGCAAGAAGCCTGCTGAATTGACCAACTTTTAACTCAGTGCTGGTGGCAGGAATTTTCCCTGAGTTCTGCAACAAAAAGCCAGGAAATTCTGCGGCTGTGTGTTAAGGAGTCAGGAGGGAGCTGAGAGCAGGGCTGGGTGCTAACACACTCATCTGTTCCTCAGAACCAGGATGATCACTGCTCACTGACCTCTGGACTCCCAAAATCAGCCAGGGAATTTTCAGCTTCCTGCCTCACTGCACAAAAACGGAAGAGAGAGTGGAAGGAATTATTCAGACTGACCCTGGCCTTAGCCAGACCACTTCTTTCTAAATTAGCTCAGTTGCATTATTTGGGTTTTCCAAGGAGCTCTCAAGCTCCTGGCGAGGATGTGGCCCAAATCCACCCCCTTCTGTGCCATCAGTGTCCTCTGAGTATCCAGCACTGCCAGAAAGCTGGCCTGGAGTCATTCCCCTTTCCTGCTAGTCCTGCTCTTTTCTCTTAGAAACTGGCTTAAGCTCTGAACCCTGGGGTTTCCTACCCTGAAATCTGTGGTAACTCCTGCACAGTCTCGCTGCCTGCAGAGGTGTTTGACCCCTCTGCTGAGCTCTGCACCCTCGGCTTCCAGTAGCAACAAGCCCTGCTGCCTCCTTCCTGCCTTCCCTAAGCTTTGCCCAGTGTTCCTTTGCGCTGTGGACACTCTGCATCAGATGTGACAAGAAATAATGACTTTACACAAGAAGCCCTGATGTTCCTCCAAGCTATGCTCCCCGTCCTGCACTGGGAAGAGGAGAGCTGGTGTCACGATCTCTGTGCTAGGAGCAGACTGAAACTTTAGGGTGTAAATCCCGACTGCAGGACTGGTCCCAACTTTTCTTCCTTCTCTCTCTGAGCTTTGCGAAGAGAACTGGCTCAAGAATTGTATTGATCTCAGTCCAGGAACAAACATTCCGTTTCCACAGGCCACAGCCTCTCTCTTCTGTGTGTCATGTGAGGAAGAGGAGTGGGGAAGGGCAGTGCTTTGCCAAGACGAGAACGTACCCAAAACTGTGACTGCTGTCAGGAGGTGGGAAGAGGAAGAAAGAGCCCATGCGGTCAGCCCTGGAAAGGGCAGTTCCTGCCGAGAACTGGCTGGGGAACATTCCCATTTTCATAACCAGCAACAGCTGTGAAAAGGGGAAAGAAGAGTGATTCTGGACCCTGCCAGCAGCACCTCTTGCCTGCAGCAGGGCCGGGAGAGCAGAGCTCGCTCCCAGCACAGCCCTCTGGCCCCGCAGCAAGGAAAACGTGTGTCATTTTCCAGAAGGCTGAGCCAGCTCTAACCAGGTGGGGAATGTATGAGCCTCTCACTCTGAACATGTGCTCGCTCAGGGTTCCCTTGTCTCAACTGAGATCTCTCCCTGACCCTTGGCTGCCAGGCCCCTGCCCCAGCTCAGCCCAGGGCTGCTCCCCCTGCGTTCTGCTCCCTCTGCAGCAGAACAAGGTGGGCAAAGGGAGAGGGGAGCTGTGGTTTGTCCTTCATTCCTGGGCTGCCATGGAAAGGCAAATGTGGTTTGTTGTGCTGGGTTTTGCTGCTGCCCCACGCTTTCCTTCCCCCAATCTGATGCCATCACCACAAGCCCATTCTCTCTAACTTCAAGCACAACCCACCTTTACCACAGCCAGGAAATTCCTCTTCTCTTTCCCTCCTCTCCCTCAGCCCTGCACCACCACGAGAAACACTCTTGCCTCTCTGGGGCTTGTCATCTGTGGGTTGTCTGAACCAGTTGTTTGAGCAAACTGCCCCCTGTGCTGCCTCAGGCTGGGCTGTGCGCAGCAGAAAATTGAGTAGGAGGTTTCTGGGGCGATCAGTGTGCACTGAGACCTCAAATGCTTCTCTGAAATCAGGCCCTGCTGCTGCTCCAGAGCCTCCTTCTAACAGCGAGGCAGCAGCCTCTCATCTGCCCAGCCCTGCCATCCCTGATCCAGGCTGCCATCCCTTTTCCCCTGAGCACCGGGAAAAGTCCAGTGCCTGACACTGAAACAGCGGTAGCTGCCAAGAGCCTCTCAGCTGCTCCTGAGTTACAGGATCCCTCCCTGCAGTCTCTCAGGAGGAGCTGTCAGCAAAAACAGCCCTATTTAACCAAAGCAGAGACAGCTTGGCTTTACATGGCCTCCCTCTGCCTTTCCCTGCTCCCCTGGAATTAGGCATTCTTTGGGAAAAGCCTCTTAGGGCAGCGCCGACTCCTGTGCTTCCCCGGGATGTGAAGCTCAGCCGCAATGTCGTGCAGGGGTTCACGTAGCTCTGGGTCCTGCTCCAGCTATTCCCTCCCCCTTTCCATGGATCTCCTGCAGGATTCGCAGCCCAGCACCCAGGGGTGCTCCCTATCCCCAGAACGGTGCCCTCAGCGTGGGATGGGCAGCGAAATCGCAGCTGGAAAATCTGGCAGTGGATGTGGAGCAGAGCCCTGTCCCCGGGCTGAGGACCAAGAATGCCTCTTTCCCATCCGACACGCCAAGGCTCCGAGCCCTGCCAAACCCCAGTGTTTGTTCCTGTGTTTGGCAAGCAAGGGATGGCAACAAAAGCATGTGCGAGGCAGAAGGAGTTCAGTGAAGGAGGGAAGTGGGTTTCTCTTGGGTCTCTGTGACCTTTTCTGGTTTGGAAAGAAGAGAAATCTGAGGAGATGCTCACAATGCACAGCAAGGCTGTTTCCACTGCCCCAGCAGCAGAACGAACCTCATGGCCTCCTTCAGGCACAGGAAATTGGAGCCCAGAGCCACAGCCCAGCCTTTGGCTGCTGGGGTGGAACCAGAAATCCAGCTCCAGGGAGTCGGTGCCTTTGCCTGTTTGTGAGGAAGATTTATGTGCAGCCATGGAACCTCACTATGGGCGCCTTGTCTTCCAGCCCTGCTTCTCTGGGATACAGCTCCTGCAGTGGGATGGGAACAATTTTTCTTCAGCTGGCAGCAGCTGAGCCAAGCTGTCTTAGAGTCCATGGACTGGGAGTTGTGTCAGCAATGCCCTTGGCCACGAGGATCCCACTGACTCTCCTCACCTCCCTCTGTAGAGAAGCAAGCACAGAGAAGGAGCTGTTGGGGCAGGGCCAAGGGAAGGGCTGAGACTGAAGAGTCCAATGACTCCAGCGATTCCTCTGTGTGCTTCCAGCCCTTCTTGCTTCACCTCAGAGAGAAAAAGTGGTGCTGGCAGGAGGAAAGAAGAGGAGTGGGGTTCTGTGCAGGTAAATCAGGAATGTGCCTCAGTCCTTCGAGAGCTGAGAGTCAGGAGCAGGTTTATAGCAAAGACAGAAAAGCTGATTTGGCCAAAGAGATAATATTTCTGTTGGGAACCAGAGAACTATTGATTACTCAAGTAACCTCAACTATTTAACAAACAGCTACCTCAGCAGAAAGAAATTTCAGCCTGGCTTTAGGGAGAGGATCGAGGCGACTCCAGGGTGGCCAGGCAATAGTGGGAACGTGTATTCCCACTCTCCTTGACTCTCCTTGCTGCACTGCTGCCCTGCCTGCTCCCAGTGGCACCAGATAAGGAGTGAAAACAAACACAAGGTAGGTGCCTGTGAGTGCTCCTGACAAAGGGATAGGGAAAACGTTCACTGCAGCAGAGTCGTGGACAAGATAGACTGTGGAATAGGAAGGATTAAAATGTCTCACAGGACCTGGCTCAGCTCCCAGGGCCTTCTCTGGACACTGGCACAAAGGCAGCTCCTCCTGATGCTCCGGGTCTCTGCAGAGGCTCACAGATCCACAGCACTTTTCCCAGGAGGGAGCACAAGTTCCTAGTTACTGTATTTCTGTATTATTGTGTGCCTGGCAGGGACAGCCTGTGGTGGGCGCTGAACACACAGGTAACAGAGCGTGGCTGTGGGGACAGGATCACACGAAGGCACCAGGAGCATGTCAGAGCCTCAGCTGCTGCAGCTGATGTGCAGATGCCAGGCTTTGTAATATTCACATGATCATCCCTTTTGCAGTGTAGGCAAGTATGGGGGAAAGCAAGGAGAGCCAGCTGAGCCATGGAGAAGGTCGAGGACTAGGAAGGAGTGACTTGGCCTCTCTGTTTGTGAGAGGTCCTGGTGCCATTCCTGCACTGGATTTTGAATAACCTTGAAAAGAAGTCAAGTTGGAACATGACTTTGAAGCAGTCCCGCTGCTGGTCATGCAGAACCACAATCTTGGGGATGAAACTGCAGAACAGCAGCGTTCAACTCCTCCCTGCACCCTTCCCAAACTGGCCCTGGGAGCCGGCTCAGGCTGTGCCCAGCGAGATCCCACTTGGAGTGCCGGGGCCATCCCGAGCTGGCTCCCTCCCAGCACAGCTGCCCTGGGCAGAGCTGAGGGCTGGCACGGAGCAGCTGACGGGCCCTCCCCTCCCTGCCCGCCCATGCCAGAGGCTTGGAATGCAGCTGGCCCCGCAGCCACCTGGGTGACAGCACTGCCTGTCACCCTCCAAGCGTGGGGCTCCCACCCCTTGCTCCCAGAGAAGCCCCACGGAGCAGCACAAGCTGTTGCTGTTGGCAGTTTCCATCCCATAAGCAGCAGTATGGCCACCTGGGCCACTCCCAAGCGGTCCCAGTAGACCCAGCATCTGTGCCTTGGTGTGGAAGGATTGTGCATCACACAGCAATCGCTTCCCTAATTAAAGCATATTTATCTTCTTGTTGCAATTATGCTCTCAAGCACTCCTGGCTGCATTTCTCCATGGCCCCACTGGGTCACGGCCCCCAGCCTTTTAAATGCCTTGGGAAATGGGTTGTTTCAACAAAATGGTCGTGACAGGAGCATTGGCCTCTCCCTGTTCTTGGATTTCAAGCAAGGTTTCTACTTTGTGCCTCTTCCATCTCCACCCCCGTGTTGGTTTCTGACACCCACAGGGGTTACCAACACTGGGCTTTTCACCCCGGATGTGTTTTCCTCTGTCAGATACACGCTGAGGATCCTGACAGGCCACAATCAGGTCAGCACAGATGAGTGGGGTGCTCACAAACTCATTTTCTAGTTTGCTAAGGCTGCGTAGCCTGAGCGTAGGTGTAGAGTCCCTACACCCCGCTGCTGTGGGATCGGAGCTGGGAACCCACAAGCAGCAAGGAACGAGCCCAACTCTCGGATTAAGAAAAAAGATCAAATTCCCACCAGGACCACGGGCCAGCACAGCACACAGGTACTGCAGGGCACAGAGGTGACCGTCACCCTTGCTCCCTCTGCTAACAAAACAGATCCCATTATGCAACCCTTGTGCGAAAAGGCAACACAACATCCAGAGAGGATTCAAGGACTTTGTTATTTTGCCTTCCAGGTCTGCAGATCCCCAGGATCCACATCCAGAGAGCTCCTGGCAGTACCCGTGCACCTGGCTGCCTTCCCCAGAACTATTGGTGCTGCACAGGCAGGGCAAGTGCTGAGGCTGCTGGGGATGTGCAGTTTAGGATTCCCACCACAAACGCACTGCTGGGCTCGGTCCCAGTGCACCAGCTCTGCTCACAGCCTTCTCTAAGATCGATGCAGCTCAGGGGATGGAGTCTCAAACTTCTGATTCATTTCATCAATGATCCGTGCTCTAATCCCTAGGGAGAACTCTGCTCCCCTTCTCCAGCCAGGGACCAGGGCTGCTCTCCAGTCCCTTTATCCTGTTCTGGACGTGCAGGTGCTCCTGGCTCTTCCCAGTACAGCACCAGTGACACACACACTGCTATCCTGGGGAGAAGCATCTGCACCAGTTTCTGCACCAGCCAGCTGGGCTCTGACCTGCTCTCCCTGTCCCACGGCCAAGCCCTGCTGTGCCAGGCTGTCCAGGCATTGTGTAATATTCCCGCTGCCCAGGAGCCGTCCCCCAGCACCGCACCACCCCGAGAGATGCCGAGGCAGGCGCCGACCCCACAGCAGCTCGCGGAGCCCCCCCTGCCCCGCTGCCCCCGGGCATCCCTTACCTGTCCCCGGAGCCCACTGGCGGTGCCGCGCTCTGCCCTCCGCAGTCTCCCCGCTCTCCCTTTCCCACTCCCCTTCCCTCTGCGCCACCTCCCCGCGTGATGTCAGCGCAGCCCGGCCCCCGCAGCCTCCCCAGCGCACCCTCCACGCCACGCAGCCGCCCATCGCATCCCGCTGCTGCTGCTGCTTCCCTGCCCAGCGTTGCCACAGCGACAGGAGGGGAATCCCATCCTCTGCTCCCCGCTTGGTATCACCCACTGCAGCTCTTCCCAAAGAGACCGCGGGAAGGACAGGGCGACAGCAGGGGACAGCAGCAGGGAGCGGCCAGTGGTGGCCTTGTGGCTCAACCTGCCTGGAAGGGAAGGGGAGGCAGAGGCAGCCAGGGGGAGCAGGCTCAGAGCAAACAGGCTCTCACCTCACCCGCAGCAGTTCCACCCGAGTCCCCTGAGCTCTTCCCACCTTCCCGCTCCCTCCATTCCTCGCTCCCAGGCAGTTCTTTGTTCCTCAGCCCCCACGTGCTTGCTCCTTCGGGGCTGTGCACATGAGCACCGTGATGGCACAAAGTCCCCACAGACATCCCTGCAGCGGCTTCTCCTCGCCCCCACGTCAAGGTCAGAGATCAGGTTATTGATCAGAAACTTAAGACCAGCTCCAAACCAGACCACCAGGAGTCGGTGGGCTCATTACCACTGACCACAAATCCACAGTGAAAGGTTTTCCTGCAATCCCTGCCGCCAATGGTTTCATTGGGAAGGGAGAAGGGCAGATACATTTTTAGGACTGCAGCACATTTTTAATGGAAAGAGATGGCCCAGGGCTTTCATCCCTCCCCCCATTCAAGATGCTGTTTCTTTTCAGCAGAAATATTGCTGCATTAGAGAACAGGTCACTTCCTCTATCAGTGAGAATTCAGTGTCCTATTTGATGCTGGTCCTTGTGCTATAAATAGGAATTTTCCCCTTTTATAGTTGCTGAATAATTGTGTGTATGAAATATGAACACAGTTTTCAAAAGAGTGCCTGATAAGCAGCTTGCTGGAACGAAATGGTTGAGCAGAAGGAATTTACAGCACCTGCAGAGCATCGTGTGCTGTGGAAAACATTCAAGGTCAGCCTGAGAGAGACAGGTCACAGCACAGATCCAGCTCTAGAGGATCCAGGCTTGCATGCACAGCCTCCCCACAGCTCTCCAACAATCCATTTCACATTTCATGCTCCACACTCAGGTAAGGATCAAACGGAGGCAGCCCAGCTCAGAGGAGCCAAGACTCCTCCATCCCACAGACCAGAAAGCCAGGAGGAGCAGGCAGAACAGGTTTTTAAAACAACAGCAGGCAAGGAGCACAGGACACAATCCCAGACAAGGAGGAAGAGCACGGTTTAACATCCACCATCAAAAGGAACAAGGGAAGAACACCACAAAGGCCAGAGAGGCACAGGAATGGTAATGGGGGGTACAGAGAGGTAATGAAAACACCTGAGCACAGAGACGGAATGGCGGAGGAGCAGAAGAGCCCAATTATGCTGGAAAACCAGTAATTTCTGCAGGAAATGGGTACATGCAGCCCAACCCTTTCTGGTGCCTGAACACAAGCAGGGCTGCAAGATCCGTGGATAAACAACAACCCTCCATCAGCCCATCAGGAACAGCCTCCTCTGGGGTACCTCAGAGGGGCAGGGTCCCTGTGGAGGCAGGAGAAAGGGAGGCCAGGAAATGCTCTCGTTCCCTGCGTTAGGACAGACTTTCCCCTGTGAATTTAGAGAGCGAGGGATGCAGCAAAGTATGAAAGGCAGAAACAGAAGACACAATAATGTGGCTTCCAGTTGCTGCAGGAGGAGAGAAGGAAATAACATCAGCTCTTCCACACACTGGAGATTCAAAGGGAGGAGGAAAAAAAGGGATTACATCAGTTCAAATACTGCAGGGAGCTCTGGACAGAGAGGATTCACAGGGGTTCGGTGCTTTCAGGCTCACGCAGGAAGAAACAGGAGAGAACCAGCAAAAAACACCATTGCTATGGTGATCTAAAGCATTGGACACACTCAGCAAGGAGAAGAGATAAAAGGAATTACAAGCCACATTTCCAGCTGCACAGAACATCCTTGAGATAGGATCAGGCCCCAGGATCCACCCAGCTCAATTGTTAGTTGATGCTGTCATCTGCCTCCTCATCCTCCACGCTGTCTGCAGGTCAAAGAGGACACAGCACCAGATACAAATGTAAAGGGGTTATTTTATTATTGATTCAGAGGTTAGACAAGGCACCATTTGATCTAAAAAGAAATGCAAAAAAAACTCCACCCCCAATTAAGTGTTATTTTTGCAGGCAATTAAGGAAAGTCTCTTTTGCATTTCTTCAGCATTGTGTGAATTCCAGCTTGGTCATGATCACAGAAAAGCCACCCCATTCCCAAGTAAGGCAGGTTTGGACTAGAGCCATGGCCCCTCTGTTCAGCAGCAGAGAATCCTTGAGAAGTCTCTATGCCAGGGTTTAGGAATGCAGCAGAACAAGAAAAACAAAACTTCCAGGAAAAGACCATGCCATTTCAGACACGATGAATCATTTGTTCATTTTGGTCCTCGCTGATAGGAAGCAACTTTAGAAAAAAATCACAGCAAACCTTTCAGTGGCCTCAAGAGTACCAAGAGCCCATGAGACAAGCCCTGAAAGTCCTGGAGAAGCCTGGAATAGCACCTAGCCCTGCCCTCCAACAGGTCAAGGACCTGCAGCTGATCACTGAGAGATGTTCCCCTCTCCACAATTGTTTTGCCTCCACAAACATGATTTCTACGGAGAAGTCCGTCTCCTCTTCACAATGATTCTGCCAAATAAGAAATCCAACCAAAACCCAACCAAATCAGCCCTCCAACCCCTTGTTTACCACCTCCTTCCCCCCCTCCC
>VZTG01002335.1:39742-59805 GCA_013397845.1 Melanocharis versteri | reverse complement strand
CACTGATCATACCCCCCCTCCCAGCTGCCCTCCCTGCACCCAGGGAAGGGCTGCAATGGGTGATGTAGCAGAGTGTGCAGCGTTTGGTGGTGTCTCATCTGCTTGATGGAGTCACTCAGCTGGAATAAATGGGAACAGAGAAAAAAAAATATTTAGGGAAAAACAAACAAAATTAAGCATGGTTTATGGTAAAAAAAACCAAAAAAGGCTGGTGAGCTGGATGCGAAGTGAGCACAAGGGAGGAAAGGAATGGAGAGTGGGGGAACATTTTGCTCTTGCTGTAGAGTAAAACCTTGACCAAATCCAGGAATGCCAACTGGCTGGGAACCCTTCCCAGAGTGTAGGGGTTGCAGCTCTCCCTTTGACTCTCTCAAGATAAAAGCTGCTTCCACACAACTCCTTTAGTCACCAAGATGCCAGGGCAACTGTAACCCACACTTTCCCACTCCCTGGAGCACACCAGTCCCATCCTAAACGCTATCCCGACCTCCCAGCACACCAACTCCACAGGAAAGCCAGAGACAGAGCAAGGGCCACCTGGGAATCCCAGGGGACCACAGGCTGCTGGCAAAACCAGCCCTGTTAACTGCCAGAGCCTTTCTCCTCAGTCATGTGCTTTCTAGAGCAACAAGTCAACTGCTTTTGGTTCCCGGTGTTATTTCCAGTTTGCTGGAAGGGAAGAGGTTCTGCCCCTGGAAAGGATTTTTGAGGACAGAGAGGGGATTGTCAGGCAAAAGAGAAATTATCAAGGAAAAGAGCAAGGGATTCCTGAGGATTAAACATCTGCTCTGGCCACAGAGCCCAGGGCAGCTCCAGTGCACAGGACAGACTGAGCCATCCCGAGAGGGAGAGCAGGACACTCAGTAACACTCAATCAGTAAACACACATGGACAAAGGACAAAGTTTCATCTGGGCCAATCCGTATTTACAGCAGGGTCCTCTAGGAAGGGCTGGAATCCCTCACGGCCAAAGGTCAGTGCCAGCCCTGCAGTGTCACCACACAGCAGCACAGTGCCCCGGAAAGGCCGAGGCACTGAGCACACACAGTGTCCTCAAACACAGCCTGACGGAGCTGCTGGATTTGCTCAAGGAACAAGAACATTTCCATGAGCTCATAATGAAGGTCGTTAGCTCAAGGGCACATGGAGCCCGTGGTTAATAACGCTGTCTCTCGAGCCTTGAGAAATCATTTGTTTTGCAATAAGGCTTTATTAGATTTAGACTTTGGGATCAGGAGAAGCTCAACACATCTTCCTCTCCATGGTCAAAACCAAGGGAAGAGTGAAGAGATAAAACCCAACTCCTTTTCTTACGCTCAGGACAGCCCAACCTGCCACACAGTAACTGTCAGACTCTGACCACAGATTTCACTTTAAAAAGAGCAAGAAGCATCTCACTAATTTGCTATAAAATCTACAAATAAATAAAAGTTGAAACCCCCCACCCTCTTTCTGCCCCCCCAAGTGCCATCAGAACAGGAACCTGCCACCCCACAGGTAATAAAACACATACAAGGAGAACACTTTGTCACCCAGCCCTGAGCAGCAGCCAGGCTGTCCCTGCCAGGCTGCTCCCACAGCAACACACACAGAGCAACCCCAGGTTTCAATCCTACAGCTTCACATCTCCCGTGAAATCCTTCCCCCATATCCCCAGCCTCCTCCGAGGCCCCTGTGGGGTCAGGAGGAGCTGGAAGTACAGTTCCTTCCAGGGAGGTGCATCTCTAGGATGAAACAAAGGCTTTCCGACCCCAAGGAGTGCAGAGCCCGTTTTGGGCAGCTGGAGCCCGGGCTCGCTGCGGCCTCTAGAGGCCAAAATCCCAACAGCCACACACAGACTGACGTTCACATATAGCGAGATAGAGACCGTCAACAGCTCGTTTAATTAGAGAATTAGCACAGCCCTGCCTTGGGCTGCGTCACCTCTCGTCCCTTCCCTTTCTACTCTGCTCAGCTCTCCACCCTCCTTGGCCCCAGAGAGACAGAGACAGAGAAAGAGAGAGGGGGGGAAAAAAAGGAGAGCCCCGAGCTGGGACGGAGCCCCTAAATGAACATAACCAGGTCTTTACATGTCGCTTTCCTGAAGGCTGCCAGGATGCTGGCAAACACCACGTCGGGAGACTGGGAGGCATCCACGGCCGTATGGATCCCTCTCTTGCTGTAGTAGGACACCAGGGGGGAGGTCTGGCTGTGATAGGCCTTCAGCCGCGTTTTCAGGGCCGTTTCGTTATCGTCGGAGCGGCGGATCAGGGGCTCTCCAGTGACCTGGGAGAAGCAAGGGGACAGTCTCCAGCGAGCTGCAGCCTGGGATGCTCCCCCCTTCTCTCCCTGCTCCCCTCCTCCAAGGCGGAGCTGCAGAGGAGACCCCAGGTCTGCGGGGGAGACGGAGCGAACCCGGGGCAGCCAGAACAAGTCCCAGAGCAGTCACTGAAGAGAGAAGGGCTCAGCAACGTGGTCTTGTCCCCCACACACCACTCTGCTTTGCTAAAAGGAGCCTTGAGAGCAGGCACCGGCTACGGCTGCTCCCCAGGATGGAAAGCAGTCACAACCCACCGCAACTTGAGCTGTGGACAGAGTCCAACAAGTTCTGAGGCTGCCAGAGCCTGGGCCAGCTCTGCAGAACGGCCATGCCCTTCATCCATCCATCCATCCCTCCAGGCCTCGCTCCCCGCAGTGCCGTCGGCTCAGGCTGCCCAAGCAGCTCCCCACGCTCCCCAGAAAGCCAGGACAAGAAGGTACAAGAGAAGGAAAGGCATGAGTTTTTCCAGGGAGAGACTGCAAAGCATCAGCTAAACCCAAAGCAAGGTAAGCTGTGGCCTTGGGAGCTCACATACATCGTCCTTCATGTGCTCTTTCGGGGGTCTGAACTCCTCGTGATACGAGCGGCCACTCGCTGGGTGAATCAGCCTGAGACAGAAAAGAAGTGTCAGCAAAGCAGCCCGGTCAGGACAAGGTCTCCTGAACCTGCCACTCATCAGCGCAGAAACATCTGCCACAGCAACACCATTAGCCTTTCGCTTGTAAGAAAATTCTCTTCAGTTATTTCCGTACCAAGAGCCTCTTCAGTTTGGAAAAGCAGCTGCGCTGGGAGATGGAGAAGGGGAGTTTTACTTCCTGCCCTGCTGGGAAAGGGGTCTGGATAACAGTGCAAGAGAACATACTCCTGACCCTGCAGGAAGTTTACTGGTGCCCAAAAGTATTCAGTGTCCTGTGTAAAGGAGCAGTAATAGCTTTGGAGAAGGAGGAACTTAAAGGGTGAGCTGAGATCTATAGAAATCCCTGATTTACAGGGCAAGGAAGGGGCTCTGCTCAAAGCTGGCCCAGGCACGGGAGAACAGGCGAGGGATCAGGACAGAAACAGAGACCAGCACCACAGCCAGCCCTAAGCACCATGAGGACAGCCTGGGATCTGAAATTAGGAGGCTCTTCCACAGACTAGGAAACCCCAAGCCGTGCACTGAGCATTGGGAGAGAAGAATTACCGTCCAGTGATCCTCCGGATCAGCAGGGAGTCGGGGATGCTGAACTCAATGACAGAGTCGAGCTTCTCTCTCCTTTTCTCCAGGAGCTCATCCAGCTGCAACAGCAAACAGCCACCTCAGAGGGGCTGAGGGAGCAGGGACCCCTGGTTTTGAGGGAAGGAGGTGCTGGAGCAGGGCCCCACGTACCATCTCCGCCTGTTTCACCGTGCGTGGGAAGCCGTCCAGGAGGAACCCGTTCTTGCAGGGAGGGGAGTCCAGGTTGTTCTCAATCAGCTCCACCACCATCTCATCGCTCACCTGCAGAGGGGAGACGGGTGTGTGGTCAGGAGGGACGCCCCGAATTTACACACAGCTGCTGCCCTCGTGCACAGGGGTGGGATTTTTGGGGGTTGTCCTGTGAAGGCCAAGGGTTGGGCTCGATAATTCTTGTGTGTCCCTTCCAAATCAGGATATTCTGTGAGTCCATGACTCATGTCAATGCTCAGGCTGCCTGTTCAGACCTGCCCACATCAGGGCAGCACACCCTGCAACACCAGGACATGGGCAATGCCACATTTCACTCCAGGGACACTCCAGCCTGCGCAGGGACTCGGACCAGCACCGTAACCTCACTGTTAAAAACGCTGCTGTATTGCAAGGAACACTGTCAGCTCAAACTCCTTAGATTAGTATTTTTTTAAAACCAAATCTCAATACAAAATATCAACACAACCTTGATTTCCTGTTACTTTGTACCTTCACCTACACATCCCCCTCGGGAGGCAGGCCCAGGCAGGAAGGGCAGAGCAGCCGAGTTGCTCATTGACTCCTATAAACCTCGCGTGAAGCTAAAGGCCCAGTAGTTGCTGACAAGCTCTGGCTTCACTGGATAGTTTTTTCCCATCTAACAATCTCAGCATACCACTGGGATTAGTGCCTTTTCCATGCTGCAGCACTCACAGATGCTGCAGCCCCGACAATAGCTGTTTATTTGGGAGCAGCTCTCCCCAGCAGCGCTGTTTTCTCCAGCACACACAGCTGGGACCCAGCAGGATTGGGGACTGGGCTGCCACAACACACAAACAACAGCCCAGCAACAAGTCACTCCTGTGCCTTCCTGATTACACCCTTTGGAGAAAAAAGATCCTGAGCATAAAGCCCATCCCAAAACGCTGCCGTGCTCCTGGCTGAGTTATCACAGAGCTGCGGGATGTAGCCATGGAGCAGCCTGGAGCTGCCTGCCACACACACACACACAAACGTGGCAGATACCACCAGCCCGGCCAGATAACGTCCCTATCTTTCATAACCAGCTGGGTATTGCAGGCTCAGTGTTGCAATGAGCTGTGAGCAGAAGTGAGATAAGGCTGCTCTCCCCATCTGGGGCCTGCGGATTCTCCCCGGGGTGTCTCGAGCCTGTGGCTGCCACAGCGATGCTCGAGATCTGCCCCACACTGGGGCAAGTCACTGCAATTTGTGGTCACTCAGGTTTCCCTGAGATATTTCAGTCGTTTGGATAATTAGACCCTCAGAAAATGAATGTCAGAGATTCTAACTCATGTGTCTTGGGGATCCAAAGTGTCTCTCTCACACAACAGCTGCTGTAACTACCACAGCAACACCTTTAAGTCTATTTTCACCTCTAGTTACAGGTGAATTGAGCTTATGCAAGAGCTGGGATGCAGATGAACCCTCTGAAGTGATACCTGGGGTTCAGGTATCACATGAAGAGAGACAGGAGCCGCACAGCACGGCTGTAACATCCTGCAGCTCCAAGGATACATTGTCACCTCAGTGTTCAGGAGCCAGAAAATTGCCAGCCAGACTGCACCCCCTAAAAGATAAAAACAACCCAGGGCCACGGGCTGCTGGTAAGCAAACAGTAATTTTGAAGAGAAAGGTTGTTTTTATAGGCTGCTTCTCCTGTAGAGTCATAGAAGGAAAGCCCCCACCCCATCTTCACCTTCACCCTGCAATCTGCCATCACCCTGCAATCTGCCTTCCTACACTAATTAGTTTTGCCACGGAGAATCCTAACGAGGAGGTGGATTTTGTCTGCTCTCATTCCAGGCGCTGCCAGCCCGTCTCCCCTCCCGGCACATTCCCGGCGACCCACCAGCTTCCCCGCATCCATCGTCTCCTTGAGCCGCTTGCCCAGCTCGGAGCCCGAGGCCACCATGGCCCGCAGCATGTCGCCGGTAGCCAGGTGGCACACGCAGTAGGTCTCGGCCAGCTTCGGGGCCTGCGGAAGAGGACAGAGGTGAGACCGGACCGCGGAGGCTGAGGAGGCCTTGTCCCCCTCTCGCGGCAGCGGGACAGTCGTTGACCGGCCAGCACGTGGCAGGGCCCGGCGCGGAGCCCCGGTGCTCAGCGACACCGGGTCCGGGACAAAGGGATCCGGGACAAAGAGCCCCGGCGAGCGGGTACTGGAGGCGGGACACGACCGAGCCCCCGGCGGAACGGAGGCCCGGGGCCACACACACCCCGCACGCCGCGATCCCTCGGCGGGGAACGGGAGGCCGGGCACCCGCGCCCCTCCACGCGGGGTCACACGCCGGGTGCCGGCAGCGGGGAAGGCCGNCCGCCGGCTGGGCGGGGCTATGCAGATAAGGGGCGGGGTTTGCAGATACGCACCCGCGTTTTGCTGTGAGTGGGCGGGGTTACGCCCGGAGTGGGCGGGGTTACGCCCGGAGTGGGCGGGGTTAACCCGGAGGTGGGCGGGGCTTTGCCGCCGCCGTTGTCCCCGAGCTGTCCCCCAGTTCTGGGCGCTGCTGAGGCCGCGCCTCGAGGGCTGCGTCCGGTCCTGGGTCACTCAGTTCGAGAGGGACATTGAGCTGCTGGAATATGTCCAGAGAAAGGCATGGCAGCTGGAGTACAAGGCGGATGAGGAGCGGCTGAGGGAGCTGGGGTGGCTGAGCCGGGAGAAGAGGAGGTTCAGGGGTGACCTTGTCACTCTCTACATCTGCCTGAAAGGAGTTTGGAGCCAGATGGGAGTAGGGCTCGTGTCCCAGGCAACTAGCGACAGGACAAGAGGACACAGTTTTAAGCTATGCGAGGGGAGGTTTAGGTTGGACATCAGGAAGGATTTATTCACAGGAGAGGTGATTAGACATTGGAACAGACTGCCCAGGGAGGTGGTGGAGCCGCCGTCCCTGGAAGTGTTTAAGGAAAGACTGGACGTGGCGCTTAGTGCTGTGATCCAGTTGACCTGGTGGTGTCCGGTTGCAGTCGGACTTCGTTATCTCAGAGGTCTTTTCCAGCCTAATCGATTCTGTGATTCTGAGCTGAGCTTGCCCTGGCGCTGCGAGGGAAGGGCTCAGTGCCCCGCTCTGCGTGGGCTGTGTGTCACAACATTGCCCAGCACAGCCAGGAGGGACTGGCACTGCAGGGCTCTGCACCTCTCTGTTCTCCCAGCCTCTCTGCATGGCCCCCACATCCCACACAGCACAGTCCAGCACTGGTGATGGGCCAGAGCACCAGGAAAACAGGCCAGGATCTCACAGCAGACAAGAGCTTCCTTGGCCCTGGTTGCTGGGAGAGTCTATGGCAAAGCCAAGACCACAGTGCTGAATACAGAAACCCAGGATAAGTCAGTCCTTCTCACTCCCCCCTCGGTGGGGACAGCCACCCCTCCACAGATAGAGCACTGGCTCCTCAGGAGCCCCAGAGAGGGACCCGCACATTTAACGAGAAGAGTTAAAAAATCCCTGCTGAGCCCGTCCTGTTTGCGGGATGGAGCAGCGGCACCATTTCCAAGATCCAGGTCTCACGGATCAGACAGAGCACCTGCATTGATGGCAGAGCTGGATCTGCGTCTGGGGCACCCACCAAAACCGGCAGCAGCTCAGCGAGGGCAGGATCAGTCCCCGACATCTCCCGGCTACCTCCCCCTCTCCGAAGTCCCAGCCAAACACCGCTCAGCCTTTAATCTGCAGGAAGCCTGGTTTCCCTGGCAGCAGCATTTCCGAGGTATTTCGGGCTCTCTTCCCCCCGAGGGTCCCCGTGCTCAGGATGCGCAGCCGCGGGAAGCGGGGCCGGGCCGCCAGGCTGGGGATGAGCCGCGGGGACTCGGTGAGAGCCCGGGGTGACTGCAGGGGACAGCCCCAGCCTCGGCAGAGGGTGGGCGAGGAGGGGGAGCGTTCTCCAAAAGGGATGAAGGATGCTCGGAGGCGGCTCGGCCAATGGGGTGGCTGGATTTGGTTGTCATGGCTACGGTTGGGAGGCAGAGCAGGGAGGCGGTGCTGGGAGAGAAGGGGTGCAGAGCCCCCCCATCCTCTGCAGGGGCTCGGGGCAGGCAGGGAGCTGGGGCAGGACAAACAGCCGGCCCTGGGGCCGGTTCATTCTCTTGGGAAACCCATGGCAGAATCGGTTTAAATGCTTTCTGAGGTAAGGGGGCTTCGGAGGGGGCTGTGGGGGAGCTGTTCTGCCTGGCACGGTGAGAAGGGAGCTGTAGAGTGCCTGTGCTTGCTGAATTTGGGGATGGGAGTGGAGGGCATCATGCTGTCAGTGCCCCTCTCCCTCTCTAAGCCCCTGCACTGCTTCTTCCCAGAGACCACGGACCCCCAGCCACAACTGCACCTCGGGCTGCTGCGGGAGCTCAGCGTTCCTTGGAGAGCCCCCCTGACAGCACCTGGGCACCTGGGAGGGACAACTGGACAGTGGTGAGGAGGGGATGTCCGAGGCTGGGGCAGGAATGACCCATTTCATCCCTTCTGTGCCTGACCAGGGTGGGCTGGGTGCTGCTTGGTGACGGGAGTGAAGGGTAAAGCTGGAGGAATTGCTCTCCTTTCCTGATTATGAAGCTCTAAGATGTTCAAAACATGTTTTTTCGCCCTGTTCCCTGTCTCTGGAGTGCACTGGTGGTGCTTGCTCAATGCATTACAACATCCTGCTGCTCCGGGGTCAGCGTGGTCTCTCTCCCAGTGCCCCCTGGAATGCTGTCAGGAGGCCTCTGTGGGGAGGAGGTGGCGTGCAGCTCTGAGAAACGAAACCTCTGCCTCCTGCTCACTTCAAACCAGAGAGACCATGCTCCTGGAAGAGCCCTGGAGCCAGGCCTGGATTATTGGAGTGGAAATGTTCCCTGCTAGCTCATCAGCTCCCCGGGTTATGGGACGGGCTGGATCCAGGGCAGGAGACTGTTAAAGCTAAGGGTGCGAGCTCAAAGCTAAAGCTCTGCTAGGATGAGCCAGAAAACTCCATGCTGTGAACTGTCCCCTTGTTCCACGCCCTGCGTCACGGGAGAGCCGTGGAACTGCATCCAGAGCACGGATCCAGGCTGTCCTGAGGTTGGATGGTGTCAGCAAGTGGCCTGTCCTGTGCCCCCCTCGTCCTGGGGCTTTCCCCTGGGAAAGTGGGTCCAGGAGACTTCAGCTATTCGGAATCCATGAGAGATGTCCATCCCATCGAACACTCAGCAGATCCAGCTGCATTCCAGAGCGTGAAGGGGCCTGTCCTGGCCTAGAAAGGCTTCTCTCCTCCTTGTGGTGCAGTTGGCTTTGTTGTCGGCTGTGCCGGAGCCTGCTGGTGGAGACGAGGCTGCTGTGTGCCAAAACAGAGCTCTGAACTGCGGGGAAATGTCTCCTCCCCCGGGGAAGATGCTGTAACTCACAGCAGGGCTCTGCTGAGGCACTGCTTTGGAGCAGAGCAGCACAGAGCTCTGCCCAGGGGCACACCAGGCTGTGGGCTGGGTGGTCCACGCTGATGGAGCTTCTGGACCCTTCCCCTAATATTCCCTTCCTTTTTACAGCCTGTCTCATCCTTAGAATCCATCCCCTGCTCCAGGAGGCTTTCAGCGAGCATCAGCACACCCTGACCATCCCACCATGAACGGGTACTTGAGCGAATCCAATTTCCTGATGGTGGAGGAGGGCTTCACCACCAGAGACCTCCTGGAGAACCTTCTGGGGGAGCTGTGCCAAGAGGTGAGGGCTTGATGCTCTGCTGCTGCCTTTGGAGAAGGCACTCCTGGAGCTGCTGCTCACTCCAGCTGTCTCCTAGAGCGACCAGCAGGCCTTCTTCGTGGCAGACCTCGGGGACATCGTGAAGAAACACCTGCGTTTCCTGAAGGCCCTGCCCCGAGTGAAACCCTATTTCCCGGTTAAATGCAACGGCAGCGAAGGGGTGATTCGGCTGCTGGCAGAGCTGGGGGCAGGATTTGCCTGTGCCAACAAGGTAGGGCTGTGGGAGGACAGCTCCAGGGGAAATGTTTGTGGGGGAGTGGCAGAGCTCGCCCTCCTTTCCAAAGTCTCTGCTCTAGGTGACATTTACAGGGACAGGAGTCTCCCTCTGCTGTCAAAACCCTCCTGGCATGGCCCAGAAATCCTTGTCCTCTCTGTGTTGTTCCCTTTGGCCGACATTCCTGTCCCTGGAGCTGCTGTCCTGGCTGGTGGCACAGCACAGCCCTGGGGTGCCACTGCCACAGCTGTCTGACTCTTGGTGTCCTTAGGGCTGAGCCTAAAGCTCTTTGCTCCCTCCTGCTTGTCATTTGCAGCAGCCAGATTTCCAGGGAGGAGGCAAAATTAAATCACTTACTTTTATGTAATTAAATAGGACGTGTTTTGCAGGAGGAGAAAGTGCAAGAGTTGTCACAGCTCAGACCAGGGGTCAGCCCCAGCCCTGCTCGCCCCACTTACTTCCTCTCCAATTCTCATGGTGTTTTTAAACCTGTCCATGCCAGGACAAAGTCCACCGTGATCCCTTTGAGCTCTGCTAGCTTTTCCCTGGAAAAGCCCACGCTGCAACGCTGGCACTTGGCTGGTGCAGACCCAGCTCCTGGGGAGCTGCTGCACGTGTCCCCTTGTCCCTGCAGGCAGAGATCTCCCGGGTTCAAGGCATTGGGGTGCCAGCTGACAGGATCTTCTACAGCAGCCCCTGCAAGCAGGTCGCCCACATCAGATATGCAGCCAGCCACGGGGTCAGGCTGATGGCCTTCGACAACGAGGTGGAGCTGAGCAAGGTGGCCAGGAGCCACCCCCGTGCCAGGTGGGTGTCTGGCAGTGCCACTGGGGTGGGAGCTGGAGGAGGGGATGGGCAGGGGGCTGTGGGGTGCGAGAGGAGGTTGGGGAAGGTGAGTGTCGGTCTCTTCTCCCAAGTGACAGGACGAGGGAATGGCCTCAAGTTGTGCCAAGGGAGGTTTGGAGTGGATATGGGGAAAAATTCCATCACTGAAGGGGTGATCAGGCAGTGGAACAGGCTGCCCAGGGAGCTGGTGGAACCTCCGTCACTGGAAGTGTTCAAAAAACTTGTAGGTGAGGTGCTCAGGGACATGGTTTAGTGCTGGACTTAATAGTTGGGCTTAATATTTGGACTCAGCAATCTTTGAGGGCTTTCCCAGCCCTCGACGTGTTTTTCTTTCACGGCTCTGTGATTCCAAGACCCCTCAACCCAGCGTGGCTTTGCTCTGTAGGATGTTGCTGGGAATCACTGCTGACTCCATCCCTTCTGCCCACCCGAGCATGACCTTTGGGACCACGCTGAAATCCTGCCGGCACCTGCTGGAGGCAGCGAAGGAGCAGGCTGTGGAGGTCGTTGGCATCAGGTACAGCCGTGGGCCTCCTTCCACAGGGGTGCTCATCCCCTCTGGATCGGGATCTGGGGAGCTCTGCCCTGCTGGAACAACTCAGTGGTCCAGCTGCTCGGCTTGTGGGTGAGGTGAGGGCAGGGGTTTGACCTTGTGGGGACCGAATTGGGGCAGGTTTGACCCTAAGCAAGGCTCCGTGGGACTGGCTCAGGACGGGGTGTGGGCAGCTGCCCCCAGGGAGTGACAATCCCAGCGCCGCGTCCCCTCGGCTCTCTGGGGACAATCAAACCCTGCTGAGACGGGGTCTGTGCCCTCAGCTTCCACCTCGGCAGCCGTGGCCTGGAGCCCCAGGCCCTCACCCAGGCCATGGCAGCAGCACAGCTGGTGTTTGACGTGGGCACGGAGCTGGGACACCGCATGCACCTCCTGGACATCGGCGGCGGCTTCCCGGGCACCGAGGACCCCAGAGCCCCGCTGGAAGAGGTACAAACCTCCCAACACCTGCCCTCAGCAGGCACGGAATGAGGCTGGAAGCTCTCCGCGGGTCTGGCTCCCTGCAGAGCTCCCAGCTAACCAAGAGGGAGTTTCTTTCTCTTCCCTCGCAGATCGCTGCCGGGATAAACTCCGCCTTGGATCTGTACTTCCCGGAGGGCTGCGGGGTGGATGTTGTCGCCAGGCCTGGGCGGTATTATGTCACCTCTGCCTTCACCTTGGCCGTCAGCATCACTGCCTTGGAGGAGATACCCGTGGAGCAGCCTGGTTCTGACGGTAGGTGTGACAGCAGGGTGTGTCCCCCCGTGTCCCCGAGCCCCGCTGAGCCCTCTCCCCGCTCGCCTCCAGAGGAAGAGTGTGGCAGCAAGAAGAGCCTGGTGTATCACCTCAGCGACGGCATCTACGGCGCCTTCAGCTGCCTCCTGTTCGACAGCCCCTGCCCCCGGCCTCGGCTGCACAAGGTGAGGGGCTCACCTGGCTTGGGGACAGCCCGGGATGTCCCTCACGTTGGGTGGCACCACCTCAGCCAACCCCACGCCGCAGCGGGAAGCTGCACGCAGCCCGTGGGCTCCCGGGGTTGAACTTTGGGGGTCACTGTGGCACGGGGACGTCCTCATCCCTGCGTCTGCTGCGTGCTGTCCCCTCAGAGACCCTGCCCGGAGCACCCCTGGCACAGCAGCAGCCTGCGGGGCCCGCCGGGACGCGCCGAGGATCGCATCGCCGACGGGCTGGAGCTGCCCCAGCTGCATGTGGGGGACTGGCTGGTTTTTGGGAACATGGGAGCCTACACCATCCCATCGTCGCCCCTGCTCACGGCGGGTCCCCAGGCACGGGTCACCTGCGCCATGTCCCGCATGGCCTGGTAAGAGATGGGCAGGGTGGGAGGGCAGGGCTGGATCCCGTGGGGGGTGCTGGCTTCTCTTCCACCCTGGCCCTTGGCCCAAGGGAGAGGGGGAAATCTGAGTCACAGGACCTGGGAATTCAGGGTGAAATCATGGCCTCAGAGGCAAAAATCCTGTCTTTTTTAATATTATCAAACTTGAGCCAGTTTTTTGCTGGGGAAAAGAGAGCCAGCTCACCTCTGGCTGTTGTTCTGGGGGACACGAGAGCCCTGGAGCTTCCCCATCCCATTCACAAGGGGCTGCTCCTTCCCCTGGCTCCCCCTCGGATGTCTCCACTTGCAGGAAAGCCATCCAGCTCTTCCAGGGAAAGCCTCCCCAGACAGAAGATGACCGTGAGAGCCTCTGCACCCCTCTGTCCTGCGGCTGGGAGATGGCAGAGACGCTTTGTGTCACCCCTGTCTTCGCTCCAGCCGGCATCATCTGAGCAGCGCCGGGAAAGGAGCCACGCTGGGAACCATCCTGTGGTGGTACCGGCAGTGGAAATGTCCCAGAATTGTATTGGGGTGGGAAAAATCCTGTGGCAGCACCAAGGGAAAAGGTCCCAAGGTGGTACTGGAGGGATAAAAATCCTACAGAGCTGGCAGCACCAGAAGAGAGAGGTCCTGTGATGGTGCCAGAGGGGGGAAGGATTCCGTGGCAGTGCCAGGGAGGGGGAAGATGCCATCCTGCCTCTGGCATCGCCCCGCTCCGCTCTCATGGATTACCTGGAAGTAAATCCTGTTCCATAAATCCTGCTCCTCCAGCTCAAGCGGCGTGCATGCCTTCCAAAGGGGTTTGGCAGGTTTGGGCTCTGTTTTCAGGGGTGATGGTGATGATTGCTGGCCCAGCGTGGCCTGAGTAGTCAGGTGAGGAGGTCCTCAGCTCTTCCTCCCCTCTCTGTGCCAGAGGTGGTGGAGAATCCCTCTGCAATCAGCGTTTAATGAGGCTTTGCTCGTTAGGGAAGGAGGGGCCATTCACCCGAACCTCGGACACTGTTCAGGCACCCAGAGGGACCCCTGGGATTTGGGAGGGTGTGGAAATAGGGCGTGGGTTTGGGTTTTGGGGGTGACACTGGGGGGAAGACCCGGGCCTTGTTTCCTGAGGTCTCATCAGCCCTCACAACTGCTCCTGCCCTGGGTACAGCCCCTGTGAGACCCTGAACGCCAGGGACTGAGAGAACTGGGGGGCACTGGGAGAACTCGGGGGCACTGGGAGGACCCTGGGTCATGGGAGGGGGATGCACTAGGAGTAATGGGACACTGGTGGGGATATTGGGTGGCACTGAGGTGGAGGCACTGGGAACACTGGGGGGGTGCACTGGTCAGATCACCCTTAACCTCCAGGTTCGGGGACTCAGAGCACTGACAGGACACTGGGAGGAGTACACTGGGAGCACTGGGAGGACGCTGAGAGGACACTGGGGCACTGGGATGACACTGGGAGCACTGGGAGGAGGACAGAGGGAGGACACTGGGGTACTGGGAGGACACTGGGAGCATTGGGAGGACACTAGGAAAGACACTGGGAGAACACTGGGGCACTGAGATGACACTGAGAGCACTGGGAGGAGGACAGAGGGAGGACACTGGGGCACTGGGAGCACACTGGGGTGACACTGGGAGGACACTGGGGGGACACTGGGAGGACACTGGGAGGACACGGAGGATACTGGGAGCACTGGGAGAGCCTCGAGCACGGTGGCCGCCAGGGGGCGCTGGGGCGCGGCGTGCGGCGGGTCCTCCGCTCCGCCAGGGGCGCTACAGCGCAGGGGGGCCGCTCGTGCCGTTCCTCTCTGTCTCCGCCCAGCCGCAAAGCGCGGCGCAGTGCCGCGACGGCGGTTGCGCTCGACGGCGGGAGCGTCGCGAAAGGCCCGTGAAGGACGGCGGCGGGCCCGTGAGGGGGGGCGGCGGTGTCGGCGGCGCGACAGCGGCCGTGTCGCGACAGGGGCGCAGCCATGCCGTTCTGGGGCCTGCAGAAGCAGCTGGGCATCGATGTGGACAACTGGCTGGTGCGGCAGAGCATGCCGCAGCCGCACGGCCAGGCCGCGGCCTGCCACGCCTTCGAGCGCGAGTGGGTGGAGTGCGGGCACGGGCTGGGCCAGACCCGCGCCCGCCGCGAGTGCCAGCTCGAGTACGAGGATTTCATGGAGTGCATGAAGCGCACCAAGCTGGTGGGTGAGCGGAGGGGCCGCGGGGGGCGCGGGGGTCCGGAGGGTCCTGAGAAAGGGGGGGCACCAGGTCCGGGCTGGGGGGACTCGAGGTGCTGATCAGGCTGGGGAGAGGGTGCAGAGGGGCCTGGCCAAGCTCTGGGGGCTCCAGCCCGGGGTGGGAGCGCTGCCTGGTCATTCCCGGAGGGAGGGGGGGTCTGGCCCCGCAGCAGCCCCTTCCCCGAGGGCCCACGCCGCTGCCCCAGTGTCCTTCCGGTGTCCTCCCAGTGTCCTCCCAGTGTCCCCATTCCTGGAGGTGTTCCAGGCCAGGTTGGCGCCAACTGATGAGTGGAAGGTGTCTCTGCCCGTGGGGGTGGGACTGGATGGGATTTTAGGTCCCTCCCAACCAAACCGTTCCGTGTTTTGGGGCAGCGCCGAGCAGACCTTTCTCCCTGCCCCCAGCCCTTCCCCAGCAGCATCCACATCCGGGACAAAATCCTGCTCAGAAAACTGGGCTAGAACCCCGAATATCATCAGCACAGAACATCCTGAAAGCCCCAAAGTCTTTGAGAAGAGCCTCAAAGTCAAGTGAGGCGCCTCAGGGCAGGGTTGGGGTGGGTTCCACATCTGTGGGGCTGCCAGGACCTGCCTGGGGGACCCCCTGAGGGATCCCTGAGCCCCCCTTGTGTCCCTGCCAGGCTAAACGGCTCCGGATCATCTTGGAGCAGCGGGACAGGATGATCAAGCAAGGGAAGTACACACCCCCCGACTACCACATGGGCAAGGAGGAGCCCAGGCCGTGATTCCCACTGGAATTCCTCTTGGAAGAAAACCCCCAGGGCACGGGGCAGGGGCCCTGCTGTGGCTGAACGGGAGCAACCTCAGGTCGGGCATCGCTCGGGCAGTAAATATCCCTTTGGAATGTCTCCTTGGCTCTGTCTTGTGTTTTTTTGGGGGGAAAAGCACCTCGTTTCCACACGGATTCGGAGTGGGAGTGGATGGATTCAGGCTCTCTGCTGCCTTTTCAGTGTGTGGAAGGCAGATTTCCTCACTGGGGGCTTTGAAATCCCGTGTGCCAGCGGGTTCCATGCAGTCCCTGGCACAGCCCAGGGGGTTTGTCCCTCCCAAGGAGAGTTTTTCCTTCTATTCCCTCCGAATTCCCTCGATTTTGGAACAGCACCGAAGCAGATGAGTCCCTGGAAGAGGAGAGTGGCCATCTCTGTGCTTTAATCCATGATTTTAATACCCGTGGTGGTGGAGTTCGTGCTGGATCTTTGCCTGTGAGATCCCTGATCCCACCAAATCCCCCTGCTGGGATGACAAAGGCTGAGCCCAGCGTGGCCTCCGGGGGCAGGGATGTGACAGGAGGGACATTCCGGGAGGGACATTCCAGAGCCCTGCCCTGCCTGCAGAGGGATCTGTGCCCGTGCTGGGCACAGGAGCCCTGACTCCAGGCAGATCCTGGGATTGCTGTGCCCTTAGATAGGAGGGATCACAGCTGGGTGCTGGTTTTGGGGCTCTGAGCCATCCCTGGGTGTCCAGGGCAGGGATCTGAACCGGGAAAGCTCCATCATTTCCCCTCTGAACGAAGGAAGAAGCCCTTCCCTGGATTTCCCAGGGCAGCCATGGTCTCTCAGGAGCCATCCCAGCAGGGTTTGACCTTTTCCTGGGATTTCTGCTCCCCTGGGCCCAGATGGCTCCGTTGCTCCAGCCCAGATGGGTTCCCTGCGCTCCGGCTGAGTCACAGCCGGGGCTGTCTCCCTGGCAGGGGCAGGCACTGGGGGAGGGTGGCACTGGAGAGCTCCAAATTCCCAGTCTGGGTTCAAATCCTCGGAGCCAGAGGCGCTCCCATGACCCAGGACTGGCTCTTGCCTGTGTCTGCCTTTGTTTGGCTCTGCTGATCTGCGTGCTGCCTCTATTATGGATAATTCCAGAAATAATGTCCTCTTTAAAAATCTTTTTTTCATCAATTTTTATATTTTTGTCCTCTTTCCTGCCCAAAGCAGGAATAACTGACCCAAGACCCCATCCTGGCTGGAGCCTGGTGTGATTCCTGGCAGTAACTGATGGAGACTGATAACCCTCAGGGATTCTGGTTGCTGCTTTAAATGTGAAAACTCTGGTGGTGACGAGTTTGAGCAGAGGAAAACCAACATCAGGATACCAGTGCTCCATGGATCTCAGCAGTCCAGCTGTAAAAGGGAGCAGGGGGGAGCTCTGAGGAGGGAAAACACGGGAGCCACGTGAGGAAAAGGGAATGGCTTCAGGTGGAAGAGGATCGGGGAGGCTACGGAGCTGCCAGAACAAATAAAGGATGGATAAAGAGGGGAAATTGTGCTGGGGATGGAAATCGAGCGGTGCCACGGGAGCCGTCGGGGTTCTTTATCCACAGTGGATTGTCCTGGGGGGATTCGGGGGTTTGGGGTGAGGGGGGGGGAGGGACTGTGGGGATGGGGGATGTGGGGATCCAGGTGGAACATCCAGGAAGTCTGAGCAGGGCTGAGCTAATCCAGGAGCTGATTCCTCACCAAACCACACTGCAGTTCCCCAGGCTCAGTCCCTGGGTTTCACCCACAGGTGGACATTTGGGAAGCGAGGCCAGCCAGGAGGTCAAATCTTCGTGAGCCTCCACACTTGCAATCGCTCATTATGGATGATGATTAATTACAAATTAGCTTTCCCTTTCCCAAAGAGATGTGCACTGTGGAGGCACCGGGAATGCAGAGAAGACTTTGGGAATGACTCTTCTGGTGGAGGCTTTGACAGTGGCATCACAACCCCCTCCCAAGCTGGATGTGAGGGCTGGTGGCCCCCGGAGCCACGCAGCAGCACGGGCCAGTGCTCCCAGGAATTGCTGTTTTGGGGGAAAAAACCCTGTTTTGATTAGGAAGGGTTGCTCTCTCAGAGAGAGGAGGGGAAAAAGCCAGGCTCAGCAAAAAGCCTGGCAGCTCGCTGGTGTGGAGAGTGACTCATCCCATCGAGCGGTCCAGATGTCGGAGGAAATATTGGGATGCATCCGAGCGCTCCTGGCTCCCGAGTGGCTCTTTAGATCCGTTCAAAATCTAATTGCTCCGACCATCGCCGTGATCGCAGCCGAGGGCGCGCGGGGAGCAGCGGAGCCACGAGGATCCAGGAGGATTTGCTGGAGTTAAAAGCCCTGTCAGGAATTTCGGCCGATAAAGGGAATAATCAAAGACCTGATGAAAGCTATCAACTTCATGGAGAGATAAAATAAAAAACCACCCTGGGAGGAGAGCGAGGCCAAGGCCCTGCCTGAGCAGCAGGGATCGAAAATGGATCTGATGCTCCTGACCGAGTTCCCCCGGGCAAAGGGATTTGGAGCATCCTCAGTGTGGTTCACCACGGAGCCCTGAACAGGAGCCATTTCCAGCCTGTAGCAGTTGTAGCAGTTCCAAATTTCTATTTTGCTCTTTGCCTTTTTTGTCGCTTTTTTGGCACGGGGTGATGCCACGTTCCAGCTGGGTGGGAGGCACCGGGGCTGGGATGGAGTGGGAGATCTCCATGGGGAGCTGCTTCTGCCCTCGACACGGCCTTGGCCCTTCCCCCAGCCCCTCATTCCCTTTTCCTACAACCCTGAGCCCCCAGGAGTGGGAGTTGGGGTCTGGGGTTGGGGTGAGCCCCCACCTCCTGCAGCTCCCACAGCCCTGCATGTGCTGTGCATCATCTGCAGTTCCTCTCTGCCTCGGAGAGGGGGAATAAACAACTCTCGGGAGATGAATAATTTATCAAAAGTCAAGGGAAAAGGCAGGTTTCAGCCCTGGGCTGGGGCAGAGGTTTTAATGAGGGAGAGGGGACGGTTCCTGGGGCGGAGCCGGGTCCTGGCTGATTTGCAGCAGGAGACATCTCCCTGCATCCCTGGGGATGTCCAAGGTCTCACACTCGGGGTCCCAGGGGTCCCCTCAATCCTGCTGAGCAGCGCAGGAGCAGGGAGATGAAATGATTTAGGGAGGACCTGCCTCCCCCTTCCTCCCGAAATAACGATTCCCTGTCTCCACGCAGGCAAAACAACGCACGATCCTAACCCAGATTCGCAGCACAAATAATCCAGCGGCTCCCGGCGCTGCGAGGGATTTCGGGAAGCGCGTTCCGGGTGTGAGATCCACGCAGGCTGGAGCAGGCGCCGTCTCCCAGCCGCCCGCGCTCCTCCGGGATTCAGCACGGCTGGAACGGGCTGGGTTTGCTCCGGCAGCACCGTGAGGGAGGAGGCTGGAGCCCGGCTGGTGACACGGGGTGACAAAGGCGCGCGTCGCCCTGCAGCCAGCCCCGGGCTTCCCGCAGCCGGCCGGGCCGCGCACCCTGCGTGCTGTCCCGAGGGCGAGCGGTGCCCGGTCACCACGCGTGCGAGCAGGGGTGACCCAGGGTGTCACGGCATCACCCCAGCGTGTGCCGGGGGCCGGGCTGGCCGCGGCCGGGCTCTCGGGGCCGGCAGCTCTGCAGACACGCGGCTGAGCCGCCCAACCCGTCCGGGAGCTTTGGGAACGGCGCTGCGGCAGCGTCTGACTCTTCAGGCGCTTCCCTCCTCCCAGCGCGTCTGGGGCCGCCGGCTCTGCTGGGATGAGCCTTCCCTGCTCCACGGCTCCCACGGGTTTTGGGGTCGCTCGTGATGATGGGAACCACGGCCCCCAGTTGAGTGCATTTATCATCAGTGTCCGGTATGGACCTGACCACACGTTCCAAGGATGTGAGACTTGCACAGAAAGCAGTGTCAGGGTGGCGAGGCTGGCACCAGGGTGATGGCCCCGTCACTGTCACCTGTCATTGGGGTGGTGGGACTGGTGCCAGCCCACAAGCACACCCTTTTCCAGTACACCCTCTACTCTGTCCCCAGTTCCTGAGCACCATCCTGGCCTGGCTGCAGCCCGTGAGGGTTCCCAGGATCTCCCAGCCTCATTCCCAGCTGGAGCTCGTGTCTTCGAGGCCTTGGCCTCTGCATCTGTGGGGTCACCCTGCTGGTGCGTCCACACCCGGGCGGGTTTTGGCCGAGTGCTTCCTCCCCATCCCTGGATCCGAGCGGGCAGGGCCGCAGGGCAACACGTGCTCCTCTCCAGCCACGTCCCAAGCTGCGTCCAGGAGCAGGTGTCACCACACCCCACGCCGCGTGTCCTCCACCGCGTCCCACCCCCTCGCTGGAAGCGCTCAGGAAAACACGCACCGGGAAGCAGAGGTGTTGGGATGAGATCTGAAAACCGGCGGGGGAGAGATGCCCACGGGGCGCTCGGGTGCGCCGAGACCCCGGGGGGACTGGGGCGCCGGGCTTGGCCGGGCCGCGTGCGGCGCCGCGGGAGCAGCCGCGCTGGCCCGGGGCCGTGGCACGGAGCCGCTGCTGCTCGCTGGATGCCGCCGTCGGTGCGGGGCGGCTGGATCTGCCGTCAGCCGGAGCGGTTTATCCTGCTTCACTCCTGCCAGGCGGCTGGGGCTGTCCTGCAGCTCCGCCACCCCTTCGGGCTGCTCCTGGTGTCCCTGCCCGCGCCGCGGCTGGCGCTGGGGCACATTCGGCTGCGGCTGGGGTGCCCCGCCGCCCCGCAGGCGGGGGCCTGGGGCGC
>VZTG01002335.1:4275-33143 GCA_013397845.1 Melanocharis versteri | reverse complement strand
GCCGGTGTTTTCTCGGTGCTGGAGGCGGCCCCCGGCGCGCCGCGGGGTGGGATGCTGCGGGGCAGCATCCTCGGGGAGCGCCGTGTCCCCGCGTGGGGTGCCCCGGTCCGAGTGTCCCCAGCGTGGGGACAGCGTCTGAGCGTCCCGGCTGTCCCCTGCGTGGGGTGTCCCGGCTTCCCGCGTGGGCTCAGTGGGGGCGCAGCGTCCCTGCGTGGGGTTCCTGGGTGCCGCGGCTCCTGCGTGGGCTCAGCATCCCTGCGTGGGGTGCCCGAGGGATGAGCGGCGCTGGTGTCCCCAGCGTGGGGTGTCTGGGGTTCCTGCGTGGGCGGCCGGGCGCTCGGCAGCCCTGCGTGCGCGTCCCGCGTTCCCCGTGGGGCTTTCCCGGAGTTTTGGGGTCCCCGCGTCCCTTCGTCCCCATTGCCAGCATCCCGCCCGGGCACCCCGCCGCTCGGGGCAGCACCGCATCCCTCATCCCTGTGCCCTCCCCCGCGGTGCCACCAGGGCTGTGGGGACCCATCGGTGTCCCCAGAGCCCCCCACGCGGCCGGGGTCCCTCCGTGAGCCGCTGCCGGGCGGGGATGAGGGGCCACGGTGCTGCCGAGGCCGGTGCCGGTACCGGCAGTGAGTGTGCAGTTTTGATGTCAGC
Organism: Melanocharis versteri; assembly: GCA_013397845.1. Taxonomy (NCBI): domain Eukaryota; kingdom Metazoa; phylum Chordata; class Aves; order Passeriformes; family Melanocharitidae; genus Melanocharis; species Melanocharis versteri. The sequence goes on along the minus strand of VZTG01002335.1, from coordinate 32,498 downwards.
GCCTCATCCCCGGCAGCTGTGTGCGTTCCCATTCTTCTGCTTGTTATTATTATTTTTTTTCCTTTTTCCCTCCTCCCCGCTGCAGCGTTAGGCTTGTCCTGGAGCCCAGATTCCAGCCCCACAGGGCTCCCAGCGCTCCGTTTTGTAAGTTTAGCAGCCAAGTCTTCTTTAAAATGCGGATGGCCGGGCTGAGAGGAGCCAGGCGCTCGCAGCGCCTGTTTCCTTTTCCTTTCTGCCTGCGGAGAAAGGGGAATAATGGATTCCCTGGCTCCCTGATTCAGGGGGTGCCACTCAAACATCCCAGAGGTGGGAGAGACGCGCAGCCTCCGCAGGGAGCAGGGAATAAAACCTCGTCGGGTGCCTTGGAAAGGCGCTGGGAAATGTGACTTGGGCTCGTCCAAGTACTTGACAAACTTTTTTATTAATAAAAAGCTGCTTTGATGGAGCTGGGCTCGGCGTGGAGACGCGGGTGCCAGCGCTGGCGTGGAAGGAGCTGCTGTTTGCATCGGGTTTGCTTTGTTCCGAACAAGAAATGGGAATTCCAGGGCCTGTGAAGCACTTGGTGCAGCTGGAGCACCCCTGGCACCTGGGCTCCCCTTGCCCGCTCCGTGCTCGGGGTGTTGGTGCTTTCTGTGAGCAGCTGGGTTCTTTTGGGAAGGAGTTTTTCTAGGGAATACCTGATTTTTACTCCTGGGGTATGGTAGAAAGCTGGTGAAACTTGGAAATACCCTGCTGGGTGTTGTTGGAGCTTGTTTGTGGTGTAGGGGAAATGAGTTTACACTCCATAAAAGCTTTCCTTTGCTTTTGACCCCTTCCCAGCTCCCCACCCCTCCCGGGACATCCCACCAGCGCTGCAAGGGCTGAGTGGGAGCCCCAGTTTGGGTTGTTTGGGTTGTTTGGGTCTGAGTTGGTGGATGTGTTGTCTCTTCCCTGTTATCCCCCACTGCAGCTCCTGCAAACCGTTTGGTTTTTCCTGTCCGGAACAAGTTTTCCACTGGCTCATCCCCTCCCCCTCTTAATCCTGCAAAAACGGAGAGTTTTCGCTGAAACGTGACTGCTGAGGGCCGAGTGGGGAGGGGACCTGTGGCGTTGGTGGCCGGCTTGTGGTGACCACCCCGCACCTGCCACATCCAGGGCCTGGCACTGCCAGCACCGGCTGCACGGAGAGCAAGGAGGACACTTGGCACTGCCAGAGCTGGGATTGCAAATGCATTTTTCTTAGACAGCGCCGCTAAATACCCTAAAAATCCCAATTTAATCAGCGGGGCCTCTGCTGTCGAGCGAGCTGGGACAGGTCTGGGTGCAAGGACAGCGGCGGCACGGGAAGGGTCCCAGAGCAGGCTGCGAGTCCTGGTTTTCCCTGGTGAGCAGGAGTGTGAACCAGCTGGCAGATCCCCGTGATTCCTTTCTCTCTGAGAACACCCACCCTCGGCAGCGGGGTGCCGGGGAGTTGTGCCGCAGCGCTGCGGCGCCGGGGCTCGCGGGGATGCTCCCGATCCCGGGCGTGCCGGGGGAGGACGTTTGCATCAGAGCTGCGGGGGCACCCACCTGCTGGGCCCTGCTCCCGAGGGGGTGGCTTGAACCGGAGGATGGGGCTAAAAGTGGGGATTTTGGGGGTGGCGATGTCTCAGCGCTTCCCCGGCTCTCGCTTCCTTCAGCCGCCGGCGTCCTCGGGGTTGTCCTGTCTGGGAAGAGCCCCACACCTGCAGCTGGGATCCCATGTTATCCCGTGTGTTATCCCATGTTATCTTGTGCATTATCCCGTGTTTTATCCCGTGTTTTATCCCATGTGTTATCCCGTGTGTTATTCCATATTATCCCGTGTGTTATCCCATGTCTTATCCCAGTGCTTCGTATCCAGTGCTACGACCTTCACCAGTCTGGCCCAGTTGAAAGCCGGTTCCCCACGGGGAGCCAGCCACGAGGCGGATGGATTCCAGCCCCTCTTGCCTCATCCCTGGATCACAGTGCCGCGGCACATGCCGGGACCTGCTGCCGCCCATCCCGGTGGGAATGACGGCGTCGGCGTGGGGGGTGATGGTGGAGCTTTTTGGGCACCTCTCCCTTGGGGTCTGGGCAGGAAGGGGAGCCTGACTGTCACCCAGAGCGGGGCCCAGCAGCTGAGGCCGCTCTCCATTCCCGTAGCAACCTCCCGTGGTGTTTTTTGGGGTGCTGACCCTCGCTGTGCCCTTGGAAAGTCAGGAGCCAGCACGTGGGAATGGTGGCCCTGTGCTGAGCAGCCCCTGGGATGTCCGGCAGTGCAAGGGTGCCCCAGCAGCTCTGCCAAGCTCAGAACACAGGTCATGCTTCCCCTGCTCACAGCGCTGTAAACATTAACTAATCAATCCTGGTGAAATCCTTTCTTTTTCATGATTAGCTGGGGTTTTTTTGGGATCAGGGGTAGGAAACCTGCAGCTGTGGCATCTCAAAAGCTTTGGCCTGCTCCCGGCGCTGTCTCTGCCTGCTCCGTGGTGCCCGGCACGTGGCCTGGCTTGTTTGGACTGGGGCACCACAAGGTGGTTTTGTCACCTTGTTTGAGTAACCTGGCTCCAGTTAGGGAGGGAACAACCTTCCAAGGACTGGAGAAGACCCTGGGGCAGGCAGGAGAGGTGGAGGACCCTTGCATAAATCGACCAGATCTCATTCCAGTTGGGACCGGAGCCTTCCTGGTGGTACATGGCATTCCTGGCCGTGCCCAGCTCTGAAGAACCTCCTTTTTTCCCCGCTTGTGGCCGGTGTCGTGCCACAACAAATGCAAGTGGAGGTGTCTGGGGACTCGGAGGTGCCTTGTTCCTTGAGCCAAGCAGCTCTCCCAGCCTGCAGCCGCCTCCTGCTGCAAGGGATTGCCGGGAGATCCATCCCACGAGGACGAACATCGCTCCTGGCTGGTGCTGAGTGGGCTGCACGAGGCCTCTGTGGCCTGTGAGAGCACTGGTGGGGCTGGTGGCGTGGTGGTGACTCCTCGCTGGTGGAGAGGAAGCCCTTCTTCCCCTTCATCCCTCGGGAGGAGGGTTGGCCGAGTTCCACTTTTGGAGTGGAGAGTCCCTGGCTCGAGCGAGCGTGGGGGAAGCTGGGCTGGAAGCTGTGGGATTTTCCCTCTTTGGGTGAATGACCCTGATTTTCTGGAGGGAGTCATTGGCCTCTCTGGCTTGGGGGGGGGACCAGAGGCAGAGGGGGGCTCAGGAAGGTGGCAGGAACCCGAGGCAGCCCTGGGTGCCCGAGGTGGAGCCCCAGCACTGGGTGCAAGGAGCTGTTTTCGCTCGCGTTCGTTTTGGCCAGCGGGGAAATGGGGCCGGTGCTGTTGCAGGTGACAGGATCCACCCCGCCTGGCCTGGCCTCTCTCTCCGTGGAACCTCCCCCATCCCAAGGCACTGATGGAATCCCAGGCTGGGATTGCCTGGCAGAGATTGCCTGCCTCCCCCCATCCCGCCAGCATCCCCGGGATCAGCGGAAGCCATGGCCAGCATTGTCCTGGTGCCCTGCTGATGAACCAGAACCGTGGCCAAGCCCTGCTCTCGCAGCTCCTGTGGCTGCTGGCTGCTTCTCCTCCTTTCCGTGTGCTTCTGGTCCAGCGAGAAAATCCCCTGGGAAGGCGTGGGGTGGGTGCAAGGTGGCTTCACCCGCGGTCCCTCGCTGGCACCGTCGCCGGGACGTGAGCCGCTGGTGTGCAGAGCTGTGCCGGGAGGCTTTGATCTCCTCCCGGCAGCCGAGCCTCTGGAAAGGGCTGGGGCTGTTCTCTGCCCGCTCTGCTCGGCGCTGCATTCATTCCCGTGGAGCCTTTTCCTTCCCGGCTCATGCTCCGGGGCGAGACCGGAGTCTTTGACCTCCGTCTGCTGGGTCCCAGCCAACCTCCTTTCCAGGCTCGTCTCGCTTGTGTCAGCTAAGTTTAGACTGCTCTGGACATACCGTGGCTGATGCCAGTGGCGAGGAACCTCCCAGAGGGGGAAGTAAAACAAGAGGTTTTATTTAAATTTAAAGTGTCTTACCGCCGCTGTTTGAATACCCGGGTGATAAGTGCCTTTTTTATGGGTCTGAAATGGATAAATCCGGGCTGTGGGAGCAGCAGGGCGCTGCACGTTCCAGTTCCTCCTGCCTTGGTGGAGGGAGAGGCTGTGCTGGAGCTCGGGGTGGGCGTGAAGGAGCTGGTCCATACTGGGATCTCTGGATACAGCTCCATCCTCCTGACAGAGGAGCCCTTCCTGGATGGACCTTGGGCTCAGCCTAGCTGGTTCCTGCACGGGGCAGTGTTTCTCTGCCGGCTGGAGCAGCAGGGCCGGGACAGGGTAGCGGGAAGATGCGCGGAGCAGCTGGGAAGCAGCGCAGGGAAGCCCTGGAAGGGACCCCGCTCCCTGAGCTCCGATCATCCAGCCCTTCCCACTGCTCCCCGTGGCTCTGCCGAGCCCAGGGCGTCGCTGCCGTGCTCTGGCCGGATCTTAGCAACGCCAGCTGAGTTTTCCAGGCGAGTGAGGCAATCGCTGCCCTGGGGAGAGGCGGCGCAGGGGTGCTGGCACACCTGGGATGGGGCCGGGAGCGGGGACACAGCAGCAGCCCTGGTTGCTGGGGCTGGTCACCCGTGCTGTGCCTCCCTCCCAGGTCCATGGGCAGGACCAGCAAACCGGCTCCTCTCCGCGCCCCTGATTGCTCACACCTTTCCCATCCCATCCCATCCCATCCCATCCCATCCCATCCCTTCCCATGGGAGGCTGCGGGTGGGGTGGGGTGGGAACCAGCAGAGCCGGTGCTGGGAGGTGGCTGCAGGGAGCTGATCTGCCCAGCACACCCCTCACCCCTGCTGGATGCTGTCCTTGAGATCTCCCCTTTCCTTCCAGCCGCTCTTTCTCCCGGGAAACTCCAGATTTAACCTCTCAGCGCTGCCCTGTCTGGGGGGTCTGGGCCCGCTGCCGGAGTCTGGGGGCGTTCAAACAGCCTCCAGCTTGGAGAGGGAAACCGCCAAGGAAATTCCCTGCACGGAGGATGCTTGTGTTAATAAGCTGGGAAGTTCCACGTCCAAGCTCGTGTCGTGGGGTTTGCTGTGTCTGGATGGATCTCACCCGGCTGGGGGGCCGGGGAGGGGGATCCTCCAGCTTCCCACGGGGATGTGTGGTGGGGCGGGAGGCTGAGCCATCAGATTTGGTGTGTGTTTGGCCGTGGACATGGTAAACCGAGTCCTGGGATGTGATCTGAGATGTGTGTCCTGCTTCTGGGCCAGATAAGCCCAGAGATTCCTGGAAGAGAGGGGGGGGAAGTGGGAGGGGGGCTGTTGGGCAAGATGGTTTGGGAGATTCCGGGGGAGGAGCAGGATGCTGCTCCTGCCAGGACAGGCTGCAGCTCCCTGTCCCCCCTCGGAGCACAGCCTGGCTCTGTGGCTCCCAGCAGAGGTGGGACAGGTCTGTCTGCAGGGCTTGTGCCTGTCCCTGCTCCCTGCAGCTGCAGAGTGTCCCTTTGTCACCCCCCTTCGTCCCTTTGTCACCCCCTGTTTATCAGCGCTCCGAGCCAGCGAGCTCCGGGCGCCGTGAGGCCACAATCGTGTTTATTTTGTTGTTTTCCTGTGCGTGACAAGGCTGCATTTCCATTTTTCATTTCCTGTTGAGCCCTGTTTCCCTCTGGTGAGTCCCAGCGTGCCGGCAGCCGCCTGCCCTGCCTGCCCTCCCCTGCTCAGATGAGCGTTTTTGTCATGATGCTGGGGAAGCTTTTCCAGCCTCCCACAGGTGATGAGTGCTGTGTTTTGCACCTCTGCAGCACCTGCGTGGGCTGTGTTCTCTCCCAGCTTCTGTTTTGCCCACCTTGAGCTCTGCTGGGAGCCTTTTCCCCTTCCTCGAGCTCTGCTGGGACCCCTGCCCAGATCGGGGGTGTAATCCTGGCATGGCTGGGGTTGAAACCAGCTCCTTCTCCCAATCCCTTGCTCCCCGCAGCCATCCACCCTGGTCCTGCACAGCCGTGGAGCTGTGCCTTGATCCCAGTGGGATTTTTGTGCTGACTTCTGGTCGTGTCCCATCAGGGTGGGACCCGTCTTAGTTTTTATTAATCGTTATTCGGGTCCGTTGTGGCCCTACAGAAATGCTTTTGCCAGCAGCTTATTTTTCCCTGCAGGAAACTGTATACAAGGGCTCCCTTGGCTGGGAGATTCCAGCTGACCTTGGGCAGTTTTGCTCCTGGTGAAACTATCCTGTGGGAGCGACTGCTTTCCACGCGGAGCGGGGTCGGGATGTGTTCCCATCCCGGTGGTCCCGCTCTGCACGTCAGCTAATGAGCGTTAATTAGTGTCCCCGCACCACCCCTCTGCTTTGGGCCCGTTCAGGTGACACAGTGATGTTGGGGACAGCTGGTGGCCGTCCCCGTCACCCCGCTGGGGGCTCGCCGGGGCGGTGACGGCGCGGCCTTAAGGCTGCCCCTAAATAAATCCACCCCTGGATCCATTCCCTGGCTCTGGCAGCATCCTTGGCGTGGCTGGAGCAGCCCCGTCCCCACTCCTGGGGCTGGTGGGGTGTCCCAGCGTCCCCCCAGCTCGGGGGTGGGCACAGCCATGGGTGGCACGGGGGGTTTCAGTGCAGGCGCCTCCAGACGCTGCTGCCCGTGGAGATGTTTCACCCCCGGCCGGCTGTTTGGGATGCTTCTCGTTCCTGCTGGGAGGGCAGTTGCTGTGCTGGGAGATCTGGGATTCCTGGATGCTGCGGGAGCTGGGGGCTCCCCTGGTTCCCCCCCCGCTCAGTCTCACTGTGCTGACCGAGCCAGCTGGAGAGATCCTCCCTCCTCCAGGAATTCCTGGCGTTCCCGGCAGGAGCTGGGGTGCTTGGGGATGGGATCTGGACCCGAGTCCCATTAACCCCCTCGGAACGGGAGGAGGGAAGTGCCCTTCTNCATGGGTGGCACGGGGGGTTTCAGTGCAGGCGCCTCCAGACGCTGCTGCCCGTGGAGATGTTTCACCCCCGGCCGGCTGTTTGGGATGCTTCTCGTTCCTGCTGGGAGGGCAGTTGCTGTGCTGGGAGAGCTGGGATTCCTGGATGCTGTGGGAGCTGGGGGCTCCCCTGGCTCCCCCCCCTCCCCGCTCAGTCTCGCTGTGCTGACCGAGCCAGCTGGAGAGATCCTCCCTCCTCCAGGAATTCCTGGCGTTCCCGGCAGGAGCTGGGGTGCTTGGGGATGGGATCTGGACCCGAGTCCCATTAACCCCCTCGGAACGGGAGGAGGGAAGTGCCCTTCTCCCCATCAAGGCAGGGTTTGGGGCAGCTCGGTGGGTTCCAGGCTGCCTTCCCTGCATCTCCCTCCTGCCGCTGTGATTTTGGAGCAGCTGCCTGCTTGCCGTGTCCAGCGGCCGTCCTGGGAGTGTCTGGTGTCTCCCCTTTGCTGGGAAGGGGAGGATGGGGATAAATGAAGTGGGATGTCACTGTCCCCCTGTGATGGGCTCAGCTCTCCGTGCCCGTTTGGGGGTGTTGGACCTGATGTCCCCTCGTGCCCCTTCCGTGGGGCTGTTCCCACCTTTCCTTCTCACAACCCCTCTGTCAGCAAGGATCAGGATTTTTTTTTTCGCCCCTTTTTTTCTTCCTTTAGAGGAAAATTCCATTGTGCTATTTTTAGTGGTGACAACTTGGCTTCTCGCAGCAACTTTTTTCTTCTGCTGCCGGCGGGCGCGGGGGGGATGGCTGGGAATGGCCCCGTGATGCCAGGGGTGCCCCTCCAGCTCCAGCCCCGAATCCAGGCTCTTCCTGGGGCCGCTCCCTGGGGGTTGGATCAGCTCCTGGATCAGCTCCTTGCTGGCCTGAGCGGATGTCACCTCCATCCCACCGGAGCCCAGGGGTGCAGAGGCTCCTGGGGTAACCAGAGTGTGGAGAAGGCACTGAGCTCACCACCTGCCCCTCTTTCCAGCTTGGAGCTCCCGGGGGGATTTTTGGCTCCTCTGGTTCCCAGCTGTCAGGGGCACAAGCAGCAACTGGCCTGCTGGGCTTGCTCTGCTCACCATGCAAAGCGATACCCCCGGTGTGTGTCTGTCCCTGGAGAAGTGTCCGTCTGTCCTGGAGCTGTGGAGGGGGTGGACACGGGGCTGCTTCCACGAGCGTTGAGGTTTTATTAATATTTTTATGGGTCGTGTTGCCGTGGGATGTGGGTCGCTCTGGGAATGCACATCCACGCACGGTGAAGGAGCAGAGTGCCCGTGGATGAGGGGAATCTCCTCGCTCCCCTGAATTTTAGGGAGCTTCACCCCTGGTTTTTGGGGGGAGATTTGGCTCCTGCAGCACATCCTCGCTCTGGTTTCTCTCCCCTTCCTCTGGCAAAGCTCAAATGCTGTGTGGGAGCCCAGGCAGGATGATCCTGCACCGTGTGGTGGGTCTTGCTCAATCTGCTGGGATCATTCCAGAGAGGGAATGAGGAGAGCAGGATCTACCTCCATGACAGCACATTTCAACACTGCCGATGATGATTATATTATTATAATTATCATTGCCATTGTCGGTTTTATTATTTGATTTAACAGAAGTCCTGGTCCGTGCCCGGTGGACACCAGTCCTGCTGAAGGGCAGCAATGAGCGGCTCGGGCGCTTGGATCCCCTTGGATCGCTCTGGGCTGGTTCCTGCTGCCAAAAATTCCTTTAAAACCAGTAAATCTCCTTTTCAGCTTTGTGAGCGCCTTGCAGCAGGGGTGAGGTGGACATGTGGCAGTGTCGGGGGGCAGAGACGGGAGGGATCTGCTCCCCGTCTGCTCCTGGGTCTCACCTGGCCCATTTTTCCAACATTTTGTGGCACTTTTCTGATGGCTTCTCCCAGACTGCTGGCCTGGTGTCAGTCACCAGGATGGCTTTTCCCACAAGGATGGGGACCCATCTGCCCGCTGCCTGCCTTTTCCTCGTCTCCTGCCCGCCAGCCTTAAATCCCACTGTTTTTTTTCCTTCCCCTCCCAATTCCCTTGAACACGCTCCTTGCTGGAAATATCCCCAGGACATACAATCCCTGAAAGCTCCGGCGTGGAGGGGTGGGATGAGGGATGCCGGGGGGCCCTGGCGGTGCGGGGCAGTTGCTGGGCTCATTTGCAAAAAGGGGGGTGGCCTCAGCCCTGGGAGGCTTTCATGTGCTTCATCAAATAAGGAAACACTGCCAGTGGTCAAAGGGCGACCGAGAGGAGTCCAGTGGGAATGCTGAGCTGGGGACAGTGGCCGGAGCTTGCGGGTGCCCCGATGCTGCCCAGCTGAGGACCAGGGCTGGGTTCAGCTGGAAAATGAACTTGGAGAAGTACAAGAAGTTCCTGGATGGACTCGGCACCCTGAGAGGTATTTGTGGCCGGGGAGAGGCTGAGCCGCTGCGGCTCCAGCTGGGTCCCACCATCTGTCATCGATCGCCGATCGAGCGCTCCCGGCGTGGCCAGGAGGAGCTGCCGGCTTCCCGGGGAGGCAGCCGGCAGGGGTGGTGCTTCCAGGGCTCTGCTCCACTTCCCTCTTTTGTCCTCTCCTTGGATTTGGAGCTGGGCACAAAAGGGAGCGCTGGGGCAGCGGCCGGCCCAGCCCTGTGAGCAGCGCAGGGAGCCCGGGGAAGCTGCTTGGCAAATAACAACTGGGAAAGGAATTGAGCTCAAATTCCTGCTCCAGGGGAGAGCAGGCTGCTGTTCCCACGGGATGGGGGCTGATCCTGCTCTGCTGAGGGTGTTTTAGCCGCGTGGCTGCGGGTGCGCGGTGGCACCCGGGTGCAGGTTGCTGTTTTCCCACTTCCCTTCTTTGTAAAGCTCTTCCCCAGTGCTCTGCCCTCTCCTGCCTCGCAGGCTGTCCCTGGAGAGGCTGCTGGGACACCCGATCGTGCCGGGCTGGCCCCTGGCAGGTGGCTGGAGGCAGGCAGCCGTTGTCCCACTGTCACAGGCAGCGAGCCCGGGCTGCGGGAGAGCAGCTCGGCTTACCTGGTGCTCTGGGAATGCTTTTTCTCCCCTTTCTTTCTCCATTTTTTTTGTCTTCCCTGCTGTCAGAGGAGCTTTTTCCTCTGGAATTCCCAGCCAGCCTCGTCCCGCTGCAGGGGTTCTCTTGCTAGACAGAGAGGAGAGGAAAACAGAGGGCACCTGGAATGCCATCACCTGTCATCCAACAATGCTGTCATTGACTCACCCTTTTTTACAGCGAGGCCTCAGCTGGGCTTTACCAGCTGATCCCATTGTATAACAAAGGTGAATCAATTCCATGTTTAATTTAGCAGAGAGCCAAGGGAGTTGTCACCAGCGGGCTGGCAGTGTCCCCACCCTCCCGTGCCGCCGCCGCTGCGAAGGGTTAATCCCGCAGCTCTGTGGCTGACAGCTGCCCTGAGTTATCGAGTCTGGGAGGAATATAATTCACTTTCTTATGCTGCCGTGGTGTCCATCATAAATTTTTCCTGAGCCTCGCTGCAGCTGGCACTGGGAATCAACGTAAAAGGAGCCCCGAGTCGCCATGTGCCGGCTGGGTGTGCCGGGGGTGGTGGCCAGCTCTGTCCCCTCCGTCTCCAGCCCCTTGGCAGCCAGAGCAGGGCTGGGTGCAGGGTTTGGGTGCCAGGTTTGGGTGTCAGTGAGCCCTGCTGTACATTTTGGGGCTGCTGCTGGAGCTCTCACACGGAGCTTTCCGGCCCCGTCTCCAGCTGCAGCTCGGCGAATTCCCGTCCTGCCCGCGAGAGCGAGGCGCGGGGAGCCGAGATGACATTATTAATCGTGTTTACAAGGTGACTGCTTGCAGGAGCTGAGCTGGCAGCCTTCCCCTCTCCAGGTGCTGCCCAGAGCCCTGCCGGGAGCGCTGGCTCCTGTGCTGGCTCCCACATCCCGGAGCTCGTGGCGCTTTCCGCTCCCACGAGCCCGGAACAAGGACACGAGAACGCGGGTGGCACGTCCCCAGAAAGCCCAGTCTGTGGGTTTTGGCCTGTTTTGCTGCCTCTAGACAGAGTGATGTGGACTTTGTCTGTCACCAGCTGTGTTTACCACAGCCCTTTGTGGCTTTAATTCAGGAAGCAGAGCAGGCAGGGTGCTGTGGGCAGGAGAAGGGGGGCAGCTGGAAGTGTCCGAGGCCACGTTGGACAGGGCTCGGAGCAACCTGGTCTGGTGGAAGGTGTTCCTGCCCGTGGGGATGAAATGGCCTTGAAGGTCCCTTCCAACCAAACCAGTCTGGGATTCGGTGCTTGGAGGAGGCCAAACGCTGCTTGAGCCAGCACGGTTTGAGCCCTTTTCAGGCTGCTGGGGGGCTTCCCTGTGCATCCAGGCACAGAAGGGGAGCCCGCAGGGAATGGTTGGCTCTGTGGAGCTCAGCGGCGTGGAGATGCTGTGCTGTGCATCCTGCTGTCACTGCTTGGCATTGCCATGGATCTAAGTGTGCTCCCAGCACTGAAAACAGCCAGCCCAGCCTGCCCTTGAGCTGTGGGGCTGGCCAGAGCTGGAGGAAAACAAGGTTTTATTGCTGGAGAGGTTTCTTTTCCCTTCTCCCCCCTCATCTCTATTCATCTCCCCGGGGAGGTGGAGGCAGCGCCGGATATTGGAGCTGGGAGTGTTTCATATGTAAATGCTCGTGTGTGTAAGTCCAGGCCCCTGACCCCCCGGCTCTGTGCCAGCATCCATCCCTGTCAGCCCTCCAAGGGGCTTGGAGAGCATCCCAGTGCCCCCAGCCCGCCCAGCTGGGATGGGGCTGGGGGGCCCTGCCAGATCCCTGTCTCCATGCAGGGCACAAAGGATGCTGCTGGGGGAAGGACCCTGCCCTGGTGGGTGTGGGGTCACCCGGACTTTCCACACGCTTTCCATCTTGAGTTTCCCGGGGCAGGCGTCGGTCACGGCCCTGATGTGACCAGATCCTTTGCGCTTGGCCGAGGAAACCAATTTGATTACAAATTTATTGCTGGGTTAATTTTACCGGCGAGCACGAGGCCAGCTGGTTTAGCTTTCTGAGGAGTTTTGTTGTTTACTTGGCAGCCGGCTCCAACCCGGCATCTCCTCGGCCCTGTCCGTGCACTGCCAGCTAATCTGGCTCCATCTGACCTTGGAGCTGCCACGTGCTTTCCCCAGGGGAACTGGGCTCAGATTTTCCCCCGTGACCAAAGGAGTGGGTCCCTGCTTGTTCCTGTCACCTTACCACCGTGCCTGTGCCCGCAGTGAGGAATTTCGCGGCTCTGCTGAGTTTCTGCTGTTAAAAAAGAGGGGTTTAGGCGTTACCTGCTGCCTGAGGGATGTGTGGGATCGGAGCAGGAGGCAGGAGCAGCGTCCTGCCCTGCTGTGTGCCACAGTGCTGGCATGCTGCCACAGCTCATCCCCTTGTCACCGTTTGCTTTCGTCCCGTCGTGCGGTGGCTTCCCCGGGGAGCAGACAGGGCCGCCCAAGGTGGCCGGGTGTGATAAGAGATCCAGGGCCAACATCTTCCCTGGCTGCTGTGGGTGGAGGCCCTGGGGAGTTTGGGCTCCTCCAGCCCCTGTGTATGAGGAGGATGGGGCCGGTGTCCCCTGGGAAAGGCTGGGGGACACTTTTCCAGCGAGGCCACCCCATGAGGTGTCCCCTGGGCAGCACAGCCAGGCAGGGACACTCACGGGTTGTGCCCTAACTGAGGATCTCTGCTGATTTACAGCTTTCCCACCACAGCTTTGTGGTGCCAGGGGTGGTCTGAGCCCTGGAAAGGCCCAGCTCAGCCCTGCTGAGGGAATCTGCTGGGCTTGGGCCAGGCTAGAGGGGTCCGGCAGACCTGGGGCTTGAACGGAGCGGCCAGAGCACTGTTAGCAACTGGATTATTTCATTTGCCTTTTAACAGGGATTAAGTTTCTCTGCAGGAGAGCAGGTCTCTAGGGAACAGAGGTTTTGGGCTCCTGCCTCCCCCTTTTTTTTTAATCCTACATTTTTCTGTGCTGCTGCACGCCAAGGCCGGCTGGCCGGGAGCTGGCGGGAGCAGCTGGGATGAAGCATCACTTCAGGGCACGGCACGGCCATGACCTGGGCTGTGATCGAGCTTGGAAGGACCAGGAGCACGTCCTGGGTGCTGTGGGGAGGCAGCTGAGGGTGCCCTGCTCCCCAGACCCCCCTCTCCAGAGGCAGGGTGCTGGGGCTGCCTGGCACAGCGAGCTGCCGCTCCTTCGCCCGCCTCCTGCCCGGCGCTAATCAGGTTTCACACTGCTTAGTTTGGGACATCTAATGAGATCAGGGCTCAAGGTTGCTGCCTGCCCTCCATCTGCAGAGGAAGAGGAGGGAATCGGCTGCTTCCTTCTCTTTGACCTCCATTCCTCACAGGAGGCTTTGCACATCTCGGGCTCCACCGCCGCCGTCCGTGTGCTCGCAGCGTGGCGAGGGTGGGGAGACCCTGAGCTGCTTTTGGGGGCACGACTGGGGAGCTGAAGGCAGAAAAAAGGGGGGACACACAACTTCCTGACAGCACCTTGGGCAGTGACCTCTGTGCTTTATTTGTGGGGGGCAGGACGAGACCACCAGAGCCGGTGGCCGTACCCAGGGCAGAGCCCAGCCCTGACCCCCCTGGCCCTGACCCCCCTGTTGTGTGGAGGCTGTGCAAACACAGCACCCCCCAAACAAAGCCCGGCCAGTTCCCACTAGCCCAACATTTCCCTATTTCCCCCGCTGCCAAGCAGCCTCTGCTTGGCGTTGGAATAACGAGCCTCTCTGCGGAGACACCGGCTCTTTTGTTAGCTGGTAGAAAAGGAGTTTTGATGCCGGCCATCCCTCCGCCCCCCGGCTTTCCTGCTCCCTAAGCCGCTGCTGTGGGAAGTGCAAAGCTTGGGCTTGAGCTGCCGGGGATGATCCCGGCGCCGTGGCTCCGATCCGGCTCCCCGCGGCTCTCCCTGGGGCTTGGCAGTGCTGGGGAGCGGCTCTGCACCCCAAAAGGCTACACCACAGCAGGGTCTGGCTCCTCCAGGAGGGGCTGGGCCCTGAGACTGTGTTTTGGGGGATTTTTCCAGCGTTCAGGGCATTCCTGGTGCTCGGCTCCTGTGCAGGCAGCGGGAGCGGGTGCAGGATTTGGGATTTGGGCTGCTCTCCGGCACGGGGCTGTGCCCATGCGCTCTGCTGGGGTTTCCATCAAATCTCACGGTGAGGGGTTTTTTTTTTTTGGTGTTTTGTTTTTTCACGGCTTTCTCCCTCTGCTGTCGGGGTGTGCTGGGAATTCCGGAGCGGGTGTTTACCCAGCCGCGGAGACGGCGGCTCCGGGGAGGTGTGCGGCGTTGTCCCCGTGGCCGGAGGGGCAGGGAGGGACCCGGAGATGGCATCGCCTTCCTCCTCCTCCCCCGGCCTGGGAAAGAAGCCACCTCTCGTGTCGGCACAGGCCCCTGGGAAGGCGTGCAGACGTGTGTGTCCTCTTGCACGTGGGCGTGCGAGCAAGCCTTCCTCTGCCCAGGGCTGGCGTTGCTCCCTCCCGAAGAGCTCACGGTGTTTTCTACCAGGAGACCTTTGCTGTTCCTTTGCCTGTGCATCCCCATCCTCCTCGCCTCCGGCACCGCCTTCCCCTCTTCCCTCTCACCCAGCATCTCCAAGGGCACCCAGGATGGCTCCAAGCTCTTTGTGCAGCTTTCATCCAGTGAAAGCTGTCCCTGTCCCCTGCTCCCTCCTTGCAGGACGATGCCACCGAGTCGGTGCCAGCTCCGCGGGGTTCGGTGCTTCCCGGGGTGACGTGGCCGTGGATTTCATGGCATCGCTCCATGAGCGGGAGCTGCCAGCGTCCTCGGAGGGGTGACAAGCCACGGGAGGCTTCCGAGAAGTGGGAAGCGATGAAATAATGCCTGAGCTGCTGCGTCAGCAGAATCCCGGCAGCCTTGGGGAGGCTGGATGGAGGGAGGGAGGTTTGTCTTGCTGGGAAAGCAGCGGTGAGATCACCCCCCTCCAGCGTGACGCTCGCTCCCGGGCTGGAGGGAGAGTTCCAAAGGCCAGGTGGTGCTGGAGAGAGTTGGAATGAGGTGTATCCAGGCTGGAATTGAGTGCACGTTGCTCGTGGGCGAGGATCTGCTGGGATCCGTGTCAGGGAGCTGGGATCACTTTTGGGGGATTCGTGGAGGGGTGGGCACCCTGCCTGCGCTGGGGGCAGCAGGGCTGGACGTGCTGGTGGCTCTGGGTGCCCTGGGAAAGGTGCTGAACCTGGGACACCAAAAAGTGAGCCCCACCTAGGAAAGGGAGCTGATGTCCTGGGAATGCCGATTGCTCTTCCTGCAGGACACGTGGGAGCCTCTCCCTGATCCTGCTGCGAAGGGAACGGTCTCCTGCTGAGTTATTTTTGAGATTCTCGAGGCCCTGGGTTCTCCTGTTGGCTCTGTCCATCTCGCTGGAGTTGGTCCCTTTGGACGGCCCCCGTTGGGATGTCACATTCCCGTAGACCCCATAACTGCTGGTGTGCTGGGGGATTTGCCCTCCAGCCCGGGAGCAGGAGTTCATGCTGCTGGGGAATGATTAAGTCATGAGCAGGTGGCTGTCCAGCTCAGCTGTTTGCCTGTGCAGGATGAAAGCCACAGGAATGATGTTTGCTTCCAGCCTTGCCTCGAACCTTCTCATCCCTGCCCTTCCCCTCCATATCCCACAGCAAGGTGGTCTCGGGGTTCTTTCCCACGTCCCCCCAGTACAGCACTGTCAGCCCTGCTGTGGGAAGGGAAGTCTTGTCTTTTTTTAAAGATATTATTCTAATTTTGGTGCCCAGACGTCTGCTGGAAAAGGGAACATCTCCATTCTTATCGCTGGAGCTTCCTTTTGTCGGTTCCTCAGTTCTGATTTTACCGCTGATGGTGCTGGGAGGAGTTCCGAGGTTCCCTCCCACCCCTTCCCTCTCCCCTCATTCTGCTGAGTCCAGCTGACCTCTGGAAGCTCCTCTGTGAGAGATTCGCAGGCAAATGCTGATTTGTGCTGCCCTCGCAGCACACATCCTGGTGCAGAACAGCCCCCCAGCCCTGGGTGGGATGGAGCTGCTCGGGTTAATCCGGATGAAGCCCCGCTCGAGCTCCCACTATTCCCTGTCCGAATGAGCAATGGAGGGATACTGAGAGCCCAAATCCCTATTTGCACAATCCCCTGTGTTGGGGATGTTGGTTTTCCAGGGCCACGAGAGCGCTGCTGTCTGGGACTTTCCACAGTCCCAATTTTTGCAGCGCTGGGGTCGGGCACAGGACCCCGCAGGCTTCTCCCCGTCCCTGCCAGCGGGAATGTGGCCGCCTGGGGATGATGAAAGCCAGGAGGAAATGTTGAACGTGGGGAATGTGCCCGCTGTGCCAGGAGCCGGCTGGCGAGGGCTCAGCGGCTGTGCCCGCACACGCTCGGGCGGGTGAATCACCGGCAGCGGGAGAGGACCGGGAGCTGGAGCCGAGGAGCTGGGCAGCGTCGGGAGCTGCGACCTGCCTCGTTCCACCTTGTTTTTAATAGCCCGGATCAGAAGAAACGTCATCTTTGTTCTGGCTTCCCTTTCCCAAGGCTGCTGGCGCCGCGGGCAGGGTGGAGCGAGGCTCCGCGCCCCGGCGGGGCCGTGCCCGTGCTTGCCGGCAGAACGGGGTGCCCTGGCACGTGCGGGAGCGCTCGGCGGCCGGGGATGTGCCTTGCTGAGCTGTCTGTCTGTCTGTCTGTCCGCAGCCGCCTTTGCTGTGGTTTGCCGGGAGGGGGTGATGCTGTGGAGGGGGTGGGGGGAAGAGCTGAGATCCGAGGGGGGAATGATCTCAGCTGAGCGCTGGTGGTGGGGCATGTGCTTTTAGGATTAGGAGCGGTGTTTGTTCCAGCCGTGTGCCCCCTTCCAGCCCCCGTGGAAACCCAGACAGACCCCTTGACCCACTCCAGAGCAGGACCTGCCCCTGGGTGGTGCTGTCTTTGCTGTACCCGGGAACCCCTGATTCAAAACCTGGAGTCTCCTTCCCCTCCTGCTCGATTCTCAGCCACTGCCGTAAGCAGCGACTGAGATTTGCCCTTAAAGCTCCCAGAAAGGAGGGAAAAAACAACAGAAAGGGGAAAAGGTTCGATGAGGAAGCACGGCAGGAAACCTGGCTCCTGTCCTGCAGTCACGAGTTTGTGCGTGCTCAGCAGTGCTGCCGGACAGGCCCTTTCACCGCTCCGGGAGCTGGGGTGCCTCGTGGGCAGGGTGGGGTGGCCCCGGTGACCCTGTGGGGTGGAGGAGCCCTCCGGGCGCTCCCAGCTGCTCCCATGTCCCGTTTTTCCTGCTGCGGGCTTTGCTGGGCTTGGCTGGGGGGGCCCTTCGAGCACCCCCGCCCACCCGGGCGCGGCGAGGTGCAGGCAGAGCCCCGCAGCGATGCTGCAGCCCGGCTCGGGGTGCCAGCTCCGGCCGTGTCCCCAGCCGTGCCCACTCCGGCGTTTCCACAGTGCCACCTGGCTGCCACCTCCCGGGGCTGGGACACGCGGCCCTGGCCGCAGCTCCCGGACCTTCTGCTGCCTCCTGCGAGGCCACGGCACTCGGCGGGTGAAGGAGCACCCCAGTGGCTTCACCCGCAGCGGTGCCAGGGTGGCTCCGTGCCCTGAGTGGCGCCAGGGACACCAGGGCTGTGCCCGGCTCCCGTGTGACGCTGCCCGGCAGCTTCTCCGGTCATATAAGGAGATGCCGGAGCCGGGAGCTGAGCCGGGAGCTGATCTGTGTCGCCTGAGCATTACTCACTGGGGAGGCACATGGAAGGGGGAGGAACAGCCCGGGACACCCAGAGCCTGGCGTGACTCAGCTCCGGGCAGGCTGGAGCGAGGGGGGTCCGGGGTCAGCGACCCCCGGCTGCCCCATGGGGTACCCTGAACCCAGGTGTGGGGGGCAGCGCTGGGGTCCCACCCTTCTGGGCGATGCAGAATGCTGCCCGGGGCACCCTGTGGAAGAAGGGGGTGTCCTGCAAGGTGGGGACCCCCCCTGTGGGAGGGCAGGGCCTCTCCGCTCCCCAAATTCCTGCGCAGGCGGGAGATGTGTAGAAAGGAGGGCCCTTTCCTTTCCGGGCGAAGCCGCCTTGCGAGGAACTAAAAACGAGCTGTTTGTGTTTTGGGTGCTCGGGGTGGTTTCCATGGCAGGGAGGGGGGGTGTGGGAGCTGCTGGCTGCATCCGGGGCTGGGTGGTCAGAGTCAGCCTGAAACCCGACGTTGGCTTCTGGCACCCCGGATCAGCTGCCTCCTTCCTGCCCCATCAGCTTCCTGCAGCAGGAAAAGGAGAGTGGGGTGATGGTGATAAACTGAGCTGGATGAATTGGGGGTCACAGGAATCCCCAGGGAGTCCTGATGCAGCGCAGGGACGTATTGATATATAAAGATATACATTTATATAAATATTTTCGAGAGTTGGGCTTGGTGATCCTTTTGGGTCTTTTCCAAGTCAGGGCATCCTACGATTCCATTAAATTATATTTATATGTATAAATATAGATAAAAACATACATTTACCCATGACTATATGTATTTTAAGAATTTATTTCACCCAAAGCCTTGTCCAGCTGAAGCGGCTGGCAGCTCTCAGTGCATTTTATCAGCCTCTCTGTGCAGAAAACACCCGGCAAACACAGGAGGAGCTGAGCCCCCATGGTTGCAGCTGGGGTGAGGGGATGTGGGAAACCAGCTCCTGCTTCCTGGACCCTTTTCCAGTGGCACATCCCATCACCAGCACCCCTCTGCCTTGCAGGAGGCTCTTTGCCCCTCTCCAGGTGGACCACGGACCCATTTATGGTGGCCTCGTGCCTGGCTCGTGGTGGCTCATTCCTCCTGCAGCCTGAACGGAAAGCAGACGGCTTTGGAGGAAAACTATGCCGGGATATTTTTCATCCAGGCAGGGATGGAGCTCTGGAAAATATATTGCAACAGCGCCGAGCCCCGGGGTAATTCTGTACTTTTTATCACCCGTCTTGTTGTCCCAAAAGATGTGGGGGGTTGCAGGAAACCCGGGGAAACATGCAGTCATAGGATCCTGGAATAGTTGGGTTGGAAGGGACCTTAAAGATCATCTCATTCCACCCCCCCTGCCATGGGCAGGGGCACCTTCCACTATCCCAGGCTGCTCCAAGCCCCATCCAACCTGGCCTTGGACATTTCCAGGGATCCAGGGGCAGCCACAGCTTCTCCGGGCACCCTGTGCCAGGTTTTGGAATGTTTCAGGCAGTGTTTGGGTCTATCAGGTTTTGCTTGATACAGTTTTCTTTGTGTGCCTGAGCAGCTGGTGGCTGTTGGGTTTGGGGAGCTGCTCAGGGTTATAAATATAATATAAATCTCTGTTTGCACCTGGATGAAACCCTGGACCTCATGGGGTTTCCCAAATGCGGAGCAGGAGCTGTGGGATGGCGCCTGGTGCAGTGAGCTGCATCTCCTGGTCAGTAAATCCTGAGCTGGGATTCCTGGCTCTCCCACCGGCAAATCCTGAGCCAGGCTGATGCTCTGCAGGTCTGCTGGTGCCACCCTCACCTTAACAACTCCCCTGAGCTCCGGCAGAACAGCCCTCTCTTGTCTGAGCCCTAGGGAGAAAGTAACGGCGAAAAATGAGCTTTCAGTTCCCTACAGCCTCTATCCAAGAGCCGGTTTCTTCCCTCTGGAGCTGGCGAGGGGGACGTGAGGGGCTCTGAGATCAATCCAGGCTTTGTGGCAGCCTCCCCAGCCCGTGCGCTTGTGGTTCCAACGGCGGAGGGGCCGGGGAGGCACCGGCTGCTCTCGGTTTCCCTGAGCCGTTCCTGGTACCGCCGGCGGCGGAAGCGTTTCCGAAGAGAACTGAAACTCTGAGTAACGCCCAGCACGGTGCAAACCGCTGGTAAATGGGGTCGGGCTGCAAAATCTGTGATGCTGGGGGCGAGCGGGACACCCAGCCACGGGAAGGGCGGGGATGCGCGCGAACCTCTTGTTCTAGAGCATCTTTTGGGGTGTTTCCTCACGGGGTGTAATTGTTATATTAATCAGAGCGTCCGGGGAGGGTGATGGCGATGTGCTCGTGGTCCTCAGCTCCCAGAAGCCCGGATTTTGTCAGCGCTGCTGGGCAGAGTTCCCTGCGGGCAGACACGGCCGGCTCCAGCCCCAGGAGCCCCTGGAAGTGCCGCCTCCGTGTCCCAGCCGCTCCCCCTGGATCTTGGCATCTCTGGCTGTCTGCTGGCAGGGGACGCTGCTGACTGTCACCCATTGGGGGGGTTGTGCTGGGTTTTTGTGCCTGTCCCAAGCCCCCCGTGAGCACGGGGACGTTGCGGCGATGCCGCCGCGGCAGCTGCCGCCGCCGATATCCCCGGGGCTGCGGCTCCTTTCCAGCGGGGCTGGGAATGGACATTGAGGAGATGACGTCTCTCCCCACCAAGCAGGGAAAGGGGCGGAGGGGCGGAGGGGGGGGAACGACGAAGTTTGGCCGCGAGAACTCCGAGGAAAGATGTTTGAGGCGGCCTGACGCTCGCTTTTCTCCCTCTTGCCCGCCCCCCTCTTCGAGCTCCCAAATCTGCCGGTCCCAGCGGCGCTGGCTGTCCCGAAGCCCTGCCAGCTCCGGGGACGCCGCGGGACACAGCCAGCTGCAGGCAGAGGCGCGGGCAGGAAGTTTTGGGAGTTTCTCCAGGCAGCGGCTCAGCCCCCGTCCCCTCACCCTCCCGGCGATGCCGGGCTCCAGCGGGAGAAAGGAAGTCGGAGCCAGGCGTGGGATAACGGGCCGGGAGTAGGGAAGCGATGCCTCTTTCGGAGAGCTCCTATCTGCCGCCCGCTGCCTTTGTCCTGAGCCACGTCCTGGGCATCGCCGGCGTCCTGTACTGGAGGAGCCGGAGCAGGGAAGGTAGGGGTGTTCCCGGGGAGGGGGGAGGAATGCTAAGATGGCCGGCATGACCGGGGGCACGGGTTGTTTTCCCTCGCCAGCAGCCGTGGCAGCGGCACGGACGAGGGCGGACGTGGCCGTGGGGAGGAGGGAGGAGGGCACGGCACTGGGGCACCTCCTCTGCGGGCTCTGAAGCCGTGCGGGGAGGGGGTGCGGAGGTGGGAGCGCCTAAATTTGGCCTCGCCACCCACTCCCGGCCTGTGTGGGGCTGGGAGCGACTGGGATGAGGTGGAGGGTGAGGCTGCTTTTTGTCTGGCACCATCCCACGACGCGTGGCTGGGGTTCTGCCCCCGGTCGCTGCCACCCCTGGCCGTGACAGCGGCGTCTCCGCCAGCCCCCAGCACCGGCAAGACGCGGCCCCGGGAGCTTCTCCCGGAGCTGGCACGGCCTCGCCGAGCAGCTGGGGCTGACCCTGCCTCAGTTTCCCAAAATAGGGCTCGCACATGACTGCCCAAGGAGGGCGAGGATTCGTTACAGGGCTGTGGGATAGCTCCAGGCCCCAGACGAGGTCCCGGCCTCTTCTTCCCCCTGGGATTTGTTTGTTTTGATTCCTCGCTCTTTCTTTCCAGCCGTGCTTGTTCTCGCCTGTGCCTCCGCATGGGGCCCTTTCCCCGCGTCCATGACCGATTCCCTCTTTTCTTTCCCTTTTTCCATGCGAAGGGGCGGGACTGCGCAGCCGGGCAGCGCGCGCAGGCTTTTCCCTGGATGCTGCTTTGGGATACGCGTCTCCCTTTCTCCCTCTGAGCTACTGGGAGGGGGAGGTTGAGAGGGAATTGCACAAACGTGTCGTGCAGAATGCACCCTGTCACCCACTAAACCCAGCCTTGCTGCAATTCCTCCTGCTGACCTGTCCACTTCATTAATCTCCGTGGCTGGGCAGTGTTGTCCAGTGATGTTCTTGGCTCCATTTGGGGACCTCTTGGATGCTTCTCAACTGGACTGTCTCTTCCCCATGCAGACCTGCTGCTTCATCCTACTCGGCGGGATGTTTCTCCCCACCAAAACCGCCCCTTTTCGAAAAAATTCTGGAGCAAGTGTTGCAAGCAGCAAGTATACTTAGTATCTGTTTTCTTTCATTACTTTTTCCCAGAAAAGGGCAGGTAAAGCCCAATCCTGGCAGACCAGGATCATTTTGCGGCAGGTTTTTCGCTCTGTGACGCTCACCCAGCTCTGCTGAGCATCTGCCCTGCTCTCCTTTGCATCACCACATCTCAGGTGTCTCCCTCATTAAATATCCGGGCGTTGGATACTTTTCCACCGCAGGTATCTCTTGTGCATTCTTCCAGGCTGAATCAGGCTCTGTTTCCTCTCCCTGGGTGAAAGGCTCCGTAAATCCTGCCCTGTTGGCTCTGTTGTCATGATGGATTATGTCAGCTCTCAAGTTGGCAGCCAGCGTGTTTTAAATACCTTGTGCTCCTCAGCCAGCCAGGTTTTTTTGCATGTCCCCCCTCTCTAAAGTGCCAGGTTCCAAAAGCCCCCTGTGCATTCTCATTCTTTGCTTGCATTGAAGGGAAAACGCTGGGTTTCGATGCTTAAAAATTCGGAATTTTGGCATTTTTAAGTAACCAACCCCTCCTTTACCCCCAAGGCTGGCTCTGGTTTAATCCCACTTTCACACAGTGATGTCCTCGAGATCTCCGTGAGCTTGTCTAGTAATATCCTGTCTGATGTTCCAGGAATTAATGAGCAGGAGCAGAAAGTTTGGGAGCCACTTCCCGACTTTATTCCAGGAGCTGGTGGGCGGCACGAAGCCCCCTGGTTTCCCTCCCAAGGATGGTGAAAGGCCATCCTGGGGAGCACCGGGCGTCAGTGGGACGGAGGGTGCCGAGCCAGGGTTGGGATTAGGGATGGTGCCTGGCCAGGCAGCTTTTATCCTGCTGGTTCCTGGGGCTGGGGCTGGACTCTGGCAGCAGCCTGAGGCAGGGGGAGGCACACAGGGATGGAGTGTGACCGCGAGCAAGGCTGGATGATGGAGGAGAGATCCGGGGGGAAGCGGCGGCTCCTGGCTGGACGTGTTGGGAGCTGCTGGGGACAGGCAGGATGCCAGGATGGAGGCTGCCACAGGCAAATGGGAAGGGAATTGTCTGTGCAGGGCGTTGTGGTGCTGCTGGGGGTTTCTGTGGCACCCAGCGCCTGTGGGAGCCATCCCTGTGACAATGGAAAGTGCCCGGGGATGCTGAGGTCCAGCGGGATGGGGAGTGGGAGTTTTTGTTCCTGTGCTCAGCTGATGCCTCAGCAGCTGCGGGGCAGGATGGTTTTCCTTGTTTCCTTTCACTAGGTGAGTTCAACAGCAGAGGAAAACCCCAAACCCACCTTCCCTTTGTGCAGCCACCAATGCTCCTGGAGCCTCTGTGGGGGATTTGTGCCACAGTGCCCTGGTCCCTTTGGGACCCCCATTTTTGGGGATGTGGTGAGCTGAGCTCTGATGAGCACTGTTGGGAGAGGAGGTGGGGAGGGAATTAAACCACGTGTGGTCCTGCGGAGGCTCACGGTCTCTGTTTGCTGCTGATGTTCTCTGTGTCACTGCCACCATCCTTTGCTCCATGCCCTGTGTGTGAGGGACCTGAGGCTCTGCAGTCCCTTTTCCTGCCACTAGCTTGTCTTTGGAGTGGGACAGATTTTCCTTCCCTTTTCCCCGTAATCTTCCCTCTGGACCTGCCCCACCTGCCTGCTGACTGTCCCTGGCTGGTGACAGGGTGGTTTTTGGTGGCTGGGGCCAGCAAACCTCTGCAAGACCAGGGAGAGGACGAGCATGGGGGGGATTGCAACAAGTTATTTGTCAGGGTGACTGTGGAAAAGATTAGCTGGGCAGAGATAAGCCTGCAGTGCCTTAATATTGTCAGTAAGCAGTAACCAGCATTATTATTAGCTCAGCCGATAGCGCGGGTCCGGGCTGGGGAGGTGTAATCTGGTTAGAACCCGGGAACCACCCGAAGGTGGCGAGTCAGGGCAAAAAAAAAACGGAGGAAAACCCCTCATTTCTGCCGGAGATGGGACGAGGGATCTCGTGGAGGAGCCTCTGGGCTGTGGTCATCGCTGGAGGTGGCTGGCTGCCGGCTGTCCGTGTGGCACCCGGTGACAATCCCTCTGTCCCCGCGTGCTCCGTGCGATGCTCGGGGACGCGCTCCCACCTTCCCGAGGCAGCAGCCCGGCTCCTGTCGCCCTGCAGGCCGGGGCAGCAGCCGGCAGGAGGGCTGCAGGGGGATTATATTTAGAAGAAGAGGAAGAGAGGCGGCGATAAGGCGGCCCCCGTTATCTCCCCGCGTGCCGAGCGGGGCCGCGTCCCGGCTCCAGCGCTCCGGACCCGGGCCGCGATTTGGGGCAGAGCAGGCGGGAGCGCGGAGAACAGCCCGGCATTGTCCCTGCTGTCCCTGGTGCAATTAACTGGAAAACAAGAACGAGGGAAAACAAGCCAAGAGGCGGCCAGCGGGCAGTGCCCGGCTCTGCGCGACGAGCCTGCGCCCGCATCCCCATCGCGCCGGGCTTCGGGCTGCGGGAGCCGCACCGCGCTCCGCGTCGCTTCTTCCCCACGTGCCCGAGGGAGCGGCGGCTCTGCCCTTGGCTGCTGGGAGGCTTCCAAGCTGCTCCGCCGGCCGCTGGCACCGCGGGCTGGCGAGGATTTCGCAGAGCTGGGAGCACCCGCGGGAGCCGGGCACGGGCGTCGCGGTGCGAGGCTGCTGGCGATGCCGCGCAGGAGGAACGGGCGCTGCCCGCGCCGGGGGCACCGCGGGTAGGAAGTGGCTCGGTGGGAGGAGCTGTGGCCCAGAACTCATCCGTCCGCACCCGCCGGGGTCGAGGTCGGCGAGTGGGCGGTGCCGCCTGGAGACCCTTCCCCAGGTGCCGCCGCTTTGCCGGGACGCAGCGCTGCCCGTCCCGGGCTGGGGCGATGGAGAGGCGGCTCCTGTCCGGGGAGAAGAGGCGGCTCAGCGCCTGCCTGGTGTGCCGGATGTGCTGCATCGGTTAGTACCCGCTGCCCGGGGACACGGGCTTTATCCATCCCGAGTGGACGCCGGAGTTGGGAAGGGACCCGGCGCTGCGGGTCTGGAGGGGTCTGGAGGAGGAAAACCCCTAAAAACACGTGGCAGTGGCACAGCTTCCTATGGGCGGCGGTGCCAGGCGGCAGCTCCGTGGCTCCGGGAAAGCCGTGCCGAGGCTGGAGCCTGGCGGGATGGGAAGCGAGGGTGGATGTGGCTCAGCCTGCAGGTAGTTTTTGGCGCCTGGTTCCGTGCCGTGGGCTGGGGACGGAGTGGGACACGGGGAGGTAGGTGACGCTTGTGTCACCCTGTGCCACGTGTTTGGCTGCGGGGCTTTCGGAGGGGGAAGCCGCGGGCTGGGTGAGGAAGAGGAAGAGCGTTGGGTGGTGCTTTCCAGTCTGTTGATGGAGATGTCGGGAGGTGTTCCCGAGGGTCCCTGGGGCTGTGCAGGGACCCCCAGTGACCTCCCATCCCAGGAGGGGCTTCTGGGGCTGTCCTGGGGAGCTTGGCCTGGGAGACGCTGGTTTTCTCCCTTTTGTTGATTTTTGAGTTAAAGCCAAAGCAAAGGGTGCTGCTGCCTGGTGGACCCTGATGTCAGAGAGATGTTTTGGGTGAGCAGGGCTCCTCCTTCCCCGAAATGTCCGTGGGGTCCTCTGGGCTGGACGTGCAGTGCTGGGGGTTGTGTGCTGTGGGTCTGTGCTGGGGTTCTCTCTGTGCTCCGAGATGTTGTTAAATCCTGCTGGACACAGACGGGCTGCCCTGAGCCCCCCTCGCTGCCTGGGGAGCTGAGTGGGACCCCCTGTGCCCTGTGGGATCCCCTCCTTTCGCCTGTTTGCCTGTGTTTTCCCCGTGATATTGTTTTTTTTTTTGTCACGGAGCAAAAAGCCTGCCTAGAGCTCCCCCATCGCTGCTTGGCGTCACCACAAATCTCCCATCCCATCCCCCTGCCACCCCTGGGGACTGGGACCCCCTGGGGATGGCACCCACGTTGTCACCCTGTCCCGGCAGCGTTCGGAGCTCCCAGTGTCCGGCCAGGGCTGAGCCGTGGGACAGAAATAAACATTAAATCCTGGCAATCCAATGAACCAAAAATACAGCGACAGAATAAGCTGCTAATTGCACGCGCTGGCAGTGCCCGGCCAGGGCCTGTTACGGGACATCTGGGGGTTTATGTAACACACCCTAAAGCCTTCCGGGAGCGGGCAGGGGAGGGGGACAGCCTCCTAAAATTGGGCAAACCCCCCTTCCCCTCCCTGTGCTGCCTCGGGGGGAGGTGGGGAGGCACCGAGGGGGTGAATTCCGGTTGTACCTACCCCAGTCCTCCACGCTGCTTTCGTGAAATACCGTTATTCTCACCCGAAAAAAAACGGTGTGTTTTGTTCTGACTCGCATTTCCCTGCTCGGGGGGGATGCTGGAGCCTCGTGAACGGCCCCATCCATGCACCATTCCCTGAAAAAGCTGCCTCTGTTCCCTGTGCTGGCACCGCCGGCGATCCCTCTGTCTCTTCCCGTCATTTCAAAGTCGTTTGAGTTTCTGCATGAGAACCACTGACCAAGAGCTGCCTTTGTCTCCTTTTGACAGATGAACGGGACAGAGTCCAAAAGAAAACCTTCACTAAATGGGTCAATAAACACTTGATGAAGGTAAGAGTCACGGATTTTGTTATAAAGCCGCTGAAATGACCATCTCTCTGTTGCAGCTCAGGACTGGCAGATAAACGCCTTTTTAAGGGTTTTTAGAATCTTTTTAATGCTGGGACTGTTTGTTTTGGGTGTTCATGTGAGTCAGAGCAGAGCAGGATGTGCTGGAAATGTGCTGGAGCCTTTGGAGGGCACTGTAGCATCACCACACAGCCCTTTTATTTCCTTTCCCTCCTGGGCACCTGGGCCTTGCTTAACACGAGGCTTGTGCATCCTGGGGGAAAGGAGGGGATCCTGACACCTTCCTCACATCCCCTTGCCAGGAAAAAGGGGCATTTTTGTCCTTTTGAAGGATGCTCCAGCCTGGAGACAGGATCCAAAATTTGTTAAGCAGGATTAACGTGGCACACATGAGGTGCCTCCTGCTTTCTTGGTTAATGCTGGGTGGGTTTTAATTAATTCTCCACTGGCCAAAAAAAAAGGAGGAAAAAAGGAGGAAAAAAGTGGTTTGAGCACTAGGTGTCCCAGCTGTGTTTTCCTGCCAGCTTTGCAAAGCTCTGCGCCAAGCTTTTGGCAGCTTCCTAAATCTTACAGAGGAGGGGAAAACAGAGAAAAATCTTGAGGCTGCTGGTGGAAAACACCTGGGGATTCCCAAGTGGGTAAAACCCCGGGACAAGGTCTGGGTGTTTGGGGAAGAGAGGCTGCACGTGGTGCCCGTGGAAAGCTCCTCTGCTGCCAGGTGGGAGCTGCGTTTTGGGAGATGCTGTGAGCAGTGTGAGAAGTTAAATTCAGGAGGGGCTGCCCTTGCTGCAGGATCACGGGGTTACCTGGAGCACAGATGGTGTCACGGTTGGATTTTGTGCGTGGGATTGGCAGCAGCTCCTGCCAGGCCGTTTTGGAAAGGGGAGGCTGCTCTCCCTGGTGGTAATTCTGGGATCACTGATGGCTTTTCCCCTCCCCAGGTGCGCAAGCACATCAATGACCTCTATGAAGACCTGAGAGATGGTCACAACCTCATCTCCCTCCTGGAAGTGCTGTCGGGAGTGAAGCTGGTGAGTCCCCAGGGCTGGGCAGGGATTTTGGAGTCCCCCCCAAACCCCCTCCATCCTCTCCCTGCTCCCCGTCACCCCCAGCCATCAGCTGTCTTTTCTCACACCATGGTTTCGGTTTCAAATGTCTGTCCTTGTTTCTTTTATTATCATTAATATTATTATTTACCATTATGTTTATCACTGTATTTTTTATTTATTTATTTTTACTCAAAGCCCTGTTCCCCAGGCTGGTCTCTCACCTGATTATGGTGCCTTGGGTAAAGCCCTCTTCTTGCCAAGTTTTACACACCTTCACCTTCCAGATGTGGCGCCGTATTTAAAATCATGGATAACAGCAGGATTTGATCAAAAGCTGCTTCTGTGGCAGCGTGCCCAGCAGTTTATCTCAGATCTGACACTCCTGCCTCATGCTCAGCTCCTGGGTTTGTAGCAGTCGTTGGTACAAACCTCTTCCTGCGCCTGGAGCATCGTAGAGTTCCCCCTCCTTCCTCCTCCTCCTCCTCTTCCCTCTCTGACTGACACATTCCCTCAGCTCTGGGAAGATCCCGATTGCCGTAGCACAGCAGGAATTATTTTAGCTTCCCCCAAAAATAGGATCTGGGCAAAGATCTCCTACGTCCCTCCGTACCCTCCGGAGACGCCAAACCGCTTTTCGCGGGGGCTGAGAACTTGGATCACGCTGCTTGTGATCCAGACAGCTTCCTGCTCTTCAGCTTCCAAAATCAGGAGGAAATTCCAGTGCTGGAGCCTGGGGCGTGCTGGAGACCCAGCCGCCTTCACCCTGCGCTGTTGCCCTTTTTTTTTTCTCTTTTTTTTTTTCCTCTTTTTTTTCCTCTTTTTTTTTCTCCTTTTTTTTTTTCCTCTTTTTTTCCCCCTGTTTTTTC
>VZTG01002334.1:257531-274900 GCA_013397845.1 Melanocharis versteri | reverse complement strand
CTGAGGCGCTGCAACACACAGCCACCTCTCAGGCATCCATGTGCTCCAGCGTGGGTCTCCTCCATGGGCTGCAGGTGGATCTCTGCATCCCTGTGCTCCTCCATGGGCTGCAGAGGGACAGCTGCTTCTCCACGGTCTTTACCATGGACTGCGGAGGAATCTCAGCTCCTGTGCGTGGAGCACCTCTGCCCCCTCCATTTCCACTGACCTTGGTGTCTGCAGAGTGGTTCCTCTGAAGTATTCTCACCCTGCCAAAATTATATCTGCGCAATAACTTTTTTTCTTCTTAAAAATATTATCACAGGGGCATTACTACCATTTCTGATCGGCCCAGCCTTGCCCAGTGGTGGCCGTCTTGGAGCCATCTGGCATTGGCTGTGCTGGACATGGAGGAAACTTCTATCTATGAAGTTTCTCTTAGAAGCCACTGCTGTAGCCACACTGCCCACCAAAACCTGGCCATGCAAACCCAATACACTATGAAGCACTGTATACAATTCAGTTTTATTTTTCAAATGTTTCATCCCCTCTTTCAGACTTCCAAGGATGTGGACTAGCAAATTATTTCGCTCACTAATTTCAGGAACATCTTTCCAATGGCAAGGCATATTAATCAGCAGAAAGTCCAGACTAAGGTTTATTCCTGTAGTCTCTAATTTATTGTTTATGGAAGTGAGCGAATTATCTTGGCTTTACACTGTGGGTGAGACCAACAATATTTCCTGAAGCTATTCTAAAGATCAAGCTGGCTGTGAACCCCCATTGGGGATGGCCTCTGAGCCCCCAGACTGCTTGGTGTGGTCAATTGTTGCAATTTGTGTTCCTCGGGGCTTCTGTGGAGTTTTGAATAGGCCCACGTGGAGGCTATACTTTAAAAGTGTCATTGATTTTTATGACTGTTCTTGTGCCTGTCATGTAGTTGTGTTGTAGTTATTTTTGGAGTCAGTAAACCTTTTGCCTAGAGCCGTGTTGAGTTGCTTAAAGCCACAAAGAAATCTTGTGATATCTCTTTACCATGTTACCTTGTGCATTGCACTATGCTGGGAAACTTTCTCAACTGAAGTATGGGTGGAAGTCTGGTGCTGCAATGGTCCAGCTATGGGACAGCTTTCTGCTTCTAGACACCTGTTCTGCTAAAGCTCAGCACAGGTGTTAGTGTTGAATGCAGGCTTGTTTGCAGTACTTAAAGGACAGTAAGGTGCAAATGTGAAATGAAAATGAGGAAATGTGAAGAGCATTTGGGAGTTTTCATGGTCTGGTGAAATGTATTTGTGTTTCTGAATGGGTAACTGATATTTCCAAAAAGTCTGCCAATGAACATGAATGTTGTTACACACCTTCTAGAAAAGATAATTGGTGTCAAAGGCTTTTGGTAGTCTCCTCTGTTTTTCTACCTAAATGTTTCCTAGATTAGAGAAGCCATAAAATACCCATAGCAAATATGGTATTGACTTTTAGAATTCTGTCCCCAGTTAGAAATTTCATAATTGCATTATATTTTAATATGATATTTCGGCTACTGTGGAAATAATGCTACTTTAAACTAGTGTATGTTTCTTATGCAGGAAAGTAACAAAGAGATTTTTGAGTTAGCTTTAGTTAAATTGGCTACTGCGATAGAGCAGTACGTACGATATTTTTAACCAGTTTAAACTGAACCAATGCTAGTTCGTATGTAGATAAGACCTTAGGTCAGAAGACTGTTGGGTCATATCATAGACATTATTCTGTATTTCCTCTTAAAAGATAAGTTATAGAGTGAATTGAGAAATCATGATAAAAAATGAATTGCTGTGGCCATGTCCTGATGTGCAAGAGGTTACTCACATTCTATTGTCTCTCATACTTGAGAATGGAAAGCTTATGTTATAGAACAAGAGCGAGGATGAGAGATCGAGTGAGAGCACTTTGATGTTATTACTGTTATACTGCTAAATATAACGTGACTGTTATATTGTACTGTATACAAAAGTATACTGTTAAATCATGTTATATATATACACTACTACATATAGCACTACTGTTGATTTATTTTAAAATGATTTATATTTCCCTTAAAATTATGACTCAAAAGCTGAGTGAAGGTCTGATGTCACTCTCCTTGCTTCCAGCCTCAAGAAACAGCTTCAAGGTCTCACACCTTCAAAAATAAGTATTTTAAGAAATCCAGGATCTGTGGGATCTGCAAACAAGTAATTGATAGCCAAGGAATTTCCTGCAGAGGTGAGTAATATATGATGTGGTGTTTACTTTCTTGCTTCGTTAAGAAAATTAGTTTTATATCAATGTTAAAGTTTCTAGGAATCCATGTTTCTGGTATTCCCCTTGGACTAAGTTACCTTTGGTTTATTTCCTGCCTTTGTACAATAATGTTCCCTGCTACTGTCAGGGAATAGGGTGCTGTAGTAGGTAATTGGACTTGTATAATCATGTGCTTTTATTACTATGCTATTCAGACAGAGTAAGGCAGTGCCTGCAGAGGA
This sequence comes from Melanocharis versteri, assembly GCA_013397845.1. Classification (NCBI taxonomy): domain Eukaryota; kingdom Metazoa; phylum Chordata; class Aves; order Passeriformes; family Melanocharitidae; genus Melanocharis; species Melanocharis versteri. Next base: position 272,417 of record VZTG01002334.1, on the reverse strand, counting down.
TCTGTGAGGGGCGTATGAGTGATGTGTGCACAGTGGATGACACATGCCTCTGGAATCCAGTCTACAAAGAAGCTGTGTGACCCTTGCTCCCTGAGGCATGAAGGATTTAACTATGTTAATTTGCAAAAAAAATCACAAGAGCAGTTGTCTATTTACTTTAATTTTTCCGTTTGCATTATGCTCTGTCTAATCCTTAGTCCTTTAGTCTAATCACTCACAGAAAGAATAAAGATCTCCTGGATAACACAGACTAGAGACTTTCTGCCTGTGGCATTCCTGCCTGCACCATACTGCTGTTTTCCCTCACTCTTCTCCCTTCCTGTATAGAATTGCACATCCTTCCCTTGGGAAATCTTGATAAGTCTTCTCTGCAAGTTGTCCAGGGATATGGCTTTTGATCCCCTGGTTCTGGCTGGTTAATGTTTGACTCCTGTTATTCTATGTTAATCAAACAGTTTCTTTACTTGCTATATACATGGTTTACTCCTCAGAATGAGAATGTTATTGTCTGGTCATCTAAAAAGTAGTTGCTGTTTTCACTTAGAGGTGTTTGCACCAACTTCAGGTTCTAGTTGGATCTCCTTCTCCCATCTCCCCCTTTCTGTATTCTTCAGACACTTTAGGATCCCTCTGAGGGTTTGAGAGGGAGGTATGAGAGGATGTAGAAGGAATGTGACCATTTCCTGAGCTATGGCGCAGACTGCAGATGAATAGCTATATATTCAGCATTATAGCTTGTCATAGGAGTGGTGATTGTGTATGCATTTCTTTAAAAATTTCTTCTATCTGTCCTTCTGGAGGTTGGTTCCAAAGTTCTTAGGATTTAGTTGTTTTCAGTTTAGCAGAAATAGTATTTTTGGAAGGAAGACTGTTTCGTGAAGGAACTGCCTAAAGACCCTCTTGATCAGCTTCAGTGTAAAAAGTGCTGTGCCAGGAGAGAACTAGAACTTTGATTCATAGAATCAGTTAGGCTGGTAAAGACCTCTGAGATCACTGAGTCCAAGTGCTAACCCATCACTTCCAAGTATACCACTAAACCATGCCCTAAAGGGCCCATCTTATGTGTCTTTTAAATGCCACTTCCCTCCAACACACTCCCCATTCAAATACATTCATGTCTATGATACATCTGTGTCTATAGCTAAGTCAGTCTGGGATAATCTTCTCTGGGTTTCTGGGTGCAATTTAAAGAAGGAGCCCCTTGACTTTATTACCTAGTCTCTTCTGTTGATGTGAGCATCAGGCAGACCTACCATTCGTCTCTGCTACTGTTACATTTTGATTGATGGTTGTTAGATACTTACCCGTGGAACGGGAGCAAACAGAAATTACACAGTGAAGAGATGATTCCAAGTAATTTCCAGTTAATAAGGACCCATTTGTATTTTAACTTACAGCATGGGCTTAATAAAGCATGGTTTTGGAAAAGCAAGAACTAAAAGTTGTCTCTTTCCTTGCCAGCACTGCAGGTACTTGAAATGTATCCTAGTACTCTGAAACTCTTATTAATATGAAGAAAAATAAACTAGCTGTTTCAGAGCCAAATCCTGGTGCTGCTCTGCTGCTTCCGGTAAATTCTCCTTGATGTTGCAAGTTGGCATTGCAGGGAGGGGAGGAAGAAGAAAAGCTTATAGTTAAGAAATAGTTTCTTTGTCTATTAATGAGAAAATCTTCCCTTTGAACAGTTTCTTTTCAAAAAATGACAGCTCTTTGTACAGACTGGGGCTTCCTTTCAGACTATATCTTACCAGTTAAAGGAAAGTTACATGTAAGAAAAATGAGGTAAGGGGAAAGCTCCATATTGGTCAGTATGTAGTACTTCCTGTTTTCTAGCAATGAATCATCTACTTGCTGTAAGAAAAAAGCTGAAAGTGGGTGTTCTGTAGGTTTTTAGTAGTATATGGTAGTCATTTTAGGGATGTGTTTTTTAGCCCTGTCTTGCAAATGTGGTGTGTAAAAACTTACTGTGCAATAACACTGAATGTTTGAATGAAAGGTACCCTTGAAGGGTGTCCCTTTATCCTTTCATACTTCAGTCCATCCCAGTAAAGCATACTCAGTTACAGTTTTTCTACAAAAGCAGTGGCAAAAAGGAAAGAGAGAGTTGAAGAAGGGGCTCTTGTTCTGCATGGTAAGCATGTTTGTCTTTGATACAGATTCTCATTATGAAGTAAGGACAAACAGCTGTTGATTGATTTCAACACTACCTGCATATCTTGCAGTAAGCTGAGGACCGCATGACTCCCAATGTCTCTTCAGCACTACCTCAAACTTGAATGCTCTGGTTTGATTTTCCCTTGAAGTACAGTATAATTTAATTCATGGCTGAGCAAGAAATACATAATAATCTTGCGCATTTACATGGTTAGCAAAAGGCCACTAGTGTTACAGAAGCCTTTTGATTTTATTTTTTTTAAGCTACTTACCCTAAATGTTGAATGTTCAGTGTTTTACCTTATTTGTAAACAAGCTGTCATAAGGATGTAATTTCTGTCTTTACATTTGAATTTCTATTTTATTATTTTTATTTTATATTTTATGTACATGAAATAGATGTTTAAAGTTTTTTATTTTCCTTCCCTTTTAAAAATTATTATTTATCTTTGTTGTGTTGTGATTAAATAATTTTTAGTGTAGAACCGAGAGCTCTGAATCTCCTAAATCTCTAGACTTTCTGGCAATTAAAAAAACTGGAGGCCAGATTTGGGAGATTTGAGTAATTTTAAATAATAAAGTATTATTTCATAGCTCTTAGAACATTGATTTGATGGGTGAAATATGTATGCAAAGCTGAAACACTGTACAGATGTCTTTTGATGAAATCCCCCTCATCTCCAGTTGAGAATTAAGTTGCCTCATTTAGGTTTAGCTGCTAGTGAGGCTATACATGCAATACAAAGCATTCCATAAACTAATTTTTGAACTTAAAACATTTAATGGTTGTTTGAATGAACTGAGTATCTTTTTGTTAATCTAATGTAGCTGTGAATGTGTTGGTTTTGGAAATATATATGTTGGAGTGATCCAAATAGGAGTTCTTGAAGAATTTTAATTCCTCTGTTTTGTATTTTTCTGAAAAACTTTTTCCTCGATGCTTTGACTACATTTGAGTTTTGCTTTCTTCCTTTGAAACTTTCTTACTTGAAACCATGTATAAATGTTAGCCAGAGGTGCCAAATTATATTACCATGTGCTGTTAACTGAATTGTGAGCAGAGAAATGCTTATCATGGTATTATGTGCGAGCTGAGTGTAATAAAGAATACAATTCATCTTCTTGACTTATTTGTAAGTTATTATACATCTGCAAATGTAAATTTTAAATTGTGTTAACATATGTTTCATTCAGTTGTTAATTGGCTTACAGTAAATAAGTCCTGGACTGTTTCATTGCACAGGTTAATGATAGAAACTATGTTCTCATCAAATTGCAATATCTGTATTTAATCAAACGCTTTCACATGCTTACGGACCATAGATCAAGATTTGAAGACAATTGGAGCTATTTTTCTTCTTTAAGAGGTTTGATATTTTCCTTTGAAATGCATGTGCTTGTTTCTGACTGTGCTTGTGCTTGGCCAGCGATCCACTTAATATCTCACTTTTGGGTTAGTTGGAGTTACTCAATTGAAAAGTCCTCTGTATTTAGTCAAATTCATTGCTTATGGCAAGTCAAAATACATTTTTATATTAAGACTCATATGGAGATGACAAATTTGGCATGCTGTGTGTGTAAATACATGCATATTTAATTTTATATGATTATATTGCAGATGGTTTTATATACTCTGTTTTTCAGTGAGTGCTAAGACCAGTAATAACTTATGAGCATCTTCATAATGTGCTGAGCATGTCTCTTGTTACAGTCCTGGCAGACAAACTAGAAAGCTTGAAATTGAATTTGAGTTGACAAACTAGAAAGCTAGAATTTGTATCCTGCTTGGGCTAGTAGCATTACAGTTGGCTCTAAATGGCAAAGTGTGTAGTGAGGTAGGAGTTTTCATTTCAGTCTGATTTCCATTGAGTGATTCTTGTGAAATAAGATCCTGTAAGGTGCTTACATGGGTGTATTATGAGATCTATCTATCCATCCATCTATCTATCTATCTATCTATCTATCTATCTATCATTTATATATATATATACTGTAAGTTCAACATAACTGAACCATCTTCTAGTTAATTATGGCAATGGGCATTGGTTGACTAACCATAAGATCATTAATTATGGCAACAGGCATACACATCTACTCATGATGATGTTATAACATGGGAAATCTTTGAGAGGATGAAAAGATTGTCATCAATTTAAAGGGGATTTTCATCATATCACTGTTTGCTCTCTGTGTGGTGTTTGTACACTTCCATGTTTTCTTGAGGACTGATCCAGCTAGTTGTGTTGTCTTCTGTGGGACTGTTTTAAGATGACTTTGAATCTCCTGTATGTGTGGTTCAGACTCATCAAGAAACAGCAGAAAACAAACCAGAAAACTATACTATTTGCCTAAGTAATTAACTGCTAATTACCTCAAAATTTACAGCAGGATATGCAGGTTGTAGGACCAAATGGCATGGTCTGTTGTTGTCCCTAGAGCAGAGTAATAACTTACAGCTTTGGTGAGCTCTAAGGGAGAGAAATTACGAATTGCCCAAGCAAGGCTGAGTTAAGTAGGGACTCAGGCTCTTGCTGCAAAATTTCATGTGACTGTCAGTCTTGTTTGTGAGAATGTCCAAGTGAGACTGCATTAATAGATCTAGTCACAGCAGAGGAGTCTTTTTAGTGACCCCTCAGAAATGGGTGGATGTTGACCTGGACATGAGTGACACAGAATGCACTGTCCTGGAAAGGAGGAGAGTGAAAAAAGAAATGTGGGCTGCAGCCCATCTGTGGCATTGGAAGCTTGGGATTGTCAGCCCCTCTTCTCTAGACAAAAGGTGCACACAGTAAATAGCAAGTTCCACTGGATTAGTAAAATGTGGTCTAACACAACTCTACAAGATATGCATTAATATTTCAGTGCAGAACTTAGATAGTGAGACATGGAAACTATGTGCATCATAGAAGTTATGTGCATAACAACAGCAAAGACATGAAAGGGAAGGATGATTAAAGACTTACTGGAATGTATAGAGATACAAAAGAAGCCATTGTAATCAGTAGGCATTATGCAAGTGGTACATAAGCATTCTGAACACACCCTCTCTGGAGCTGAGAGGGACAGTAAAATTGACATCCTTTGATGGCATATTGTTACCTTAGTGAGAGCTCAGGGTGAGGGGAGGAATTTTGGCAGAAATCTCTAAGGTAAGTTCCTAGTAACTTAAAAAATATACAAGGCTAACACTTCTATGGAATGTTTAATGTTCACAGCTGTTACATGATGTTTCAAAAAGCTGTCCATAGAACCTGAGTTCTCTATTCGTTTACCTCAGAGGCACCAACTTAATCACACCAGAATTTGATCTGTGATTATATAATTTATTTTAAAGTTAACATTTAAACCCCTAAGGTTTCTAAAAAGCTGCAACTTCTCTTTATTATGGCTAATAAATAATTAAATAAAAAGTAAATTTGATCCCCCACCCTACAGTTTTTGCCAGCAAAGCCCATGACTGCTATTTCATCTGATACTCCTGCAATTTTATAAGCTTAGCCCACTTGAAAGGGATGTAAAATTCCTAAGGGTAAGTTGAAATTAGAATTATCTGCTCTAATGGGAAAATCTGAAATGAAATGCTAATATCTTTATAGTATGTAATTTGAATGTGATGAACTTGATATGCTGTGTGAGGAGAGGAACCTCAAAGTAAATATTGATGCATTTCAAAAGCAAGTTCACCCTTCTAATTGGCTTCAAAACAAGGGGTGGGGCAGGGGGAACAACTACCATGGGAGACAGAAGTAATGTATCAGAAGATAAAATTTATTTAAAGAAAAGATGGGTGAAGAAAATTGTTGTAATACTGAAGAGTTTGTTTTGGTACATGAAGAAAGCTTCAAGACACTAAAGCAGGCTACAAGTATAACTCCTAGATACATTCAGGATCTGAGCCCTATAAATAGGTAAGAGGAGAGGTTGTTAACTGATTTTGTGCAGCATTTCCATCTATTATAATTAATGAGATTTAAAAAATAAACTTTGACAGCATGCCTACGACTAAGTACTTATTCATAAAATATTGATAATATTCATATCATTTTGATAATATTTAGATTATATTGATTATTTCCTTTTCATAACTTATAATATATTCTCATCTGGTGATGGTCTTTGTGACTTAAATTTTTTGTAGGAGCTTAAGAACAGCTGTGAATCAGAACTTCTGGGCCCATAAGGTCTTACCCACATAATCTAGCAATATCTGCCTTCTTACTTATTTTGGAGATCACCCATTTTAAGCTGATCTCTTCTTATTTTTCTTTGATCCTTGCTCTTAGCATAATTTATGCAGGATATGTTTTCAAGATCCATCACTGACATGCAAGCTCTTGAGATCTTACAGTTCTTGCCCTGTCTGCAGCTGAAGATAGAAGAAAAACCTGGAGACAGTCCAGCGTTTTTTTGGGTTTCGTGTGGGTTGCTGTCTATAGTAAACCACAGTCTGGTTGAAATGTTTTTGTGGATGAAATGTTGCAACATGGGGTTATCTTTTTAGCTGCAGGGAAGAGGTCTAAAAATAACCTTTGTTTCTAAACTGGAGTAAGGTTTAACGATTTCCTAATTGACTGACAAGTGTACCTTAAAAAGATGGGAGAAATTTACTGTATGAGTATTTTTAAAAATGTGGAAACATTTTCATTGTTGCTAGTGTTCTGCCTTTGTAAACCTTTTGTGGTCAAGATTTTTCTACAAGACAGGAGGAAGGTGGGAGTAAAGGAAAAGAAAGGACATGCTGTTGCAGCTGTAGTGCCTAAATATTTTTCTCTTAATAAAGATTTTCCGCTGCTGTTGTTGGCAACAGCAAGTGGAATATTTAATCTGTGGGAAGGCTCATTCACAACACTGTATAGCCACCCCCACTAACAAATTGCTGAAGCTCTGCACAAATTTCCCATAGCTGTCTGTTAGCCTTCATCTTGAAAAACAGTGTAGCGGTCATGAAGTAGTGGGAGGAATATTCAGATGAAGAGACAATGGTTGGCTGAATATGAGAAAAAGAACAAAAGAAAATCAAGGATAATATTTGAGGCACAGGAAATGCACCAGCAGATGTTGCTGTAATGTGGCTGTTAGACTTGTGACATCTTTGGCATGTGACTGTGGTAACTTCGTAAAAATAGAAGTATTTAGTTTTGCATCTGAAAACCAGTATTTTCAGCTAGGCTACACTTCTCTCACCCCTACACAAAGTGGGGTGGGGGGAGAAATGCACAGAACTGCCTGACACAAAATTGCATGCCAACTTATTTTTAATGCTGCAGTTAATTTCTGAGTGTCTGATTTTCATTTTGCTTTCCTTTTGACTTTTTTCTTGAGTTGAATTGTTGCGAAGTTGGTAGGAGCAGGTCAGCCGAAAAGTGTGGTGGTGTGAGTTTTCTTCTAATAATCTGATCACAACATTATTAAACAGTTGTTGAAATAAAAATAGCCAGCAAGCTGCACTTGTAGCAACATTTCATCTGCAAAGCCATTTCAAGGGGACTGGTTTACTGTAGCCAGCAGCCATTTAGGAGATTTTGGTCATAGGTAGCTTCCTCTCCTCTTCTGCCCTGAGGAGATCCTGTTGTGGTGGCCCTAGTTCACATTTTCAGAAACCAAATCAAGATATTTTAACAAAAAGCAAACTTATTTTCTTCAGAGCCGATGATGGGCTTGATATTTTGTGCAGGACATTTCCTGCAGGTGTGAGATGTTGGTCAGTAGCAGTATCACTAGCCTAGATATTAAAATAGCTGGGCTCTACCACTTCTGCGACACTCTGACACCCATCTTTCCTGGTATTAAGAGAGAAGCCTAGAACTGGGAACTATAAAACTTAAGTGTTGATTACACAAATCTTTTTATATGCTTGGCTTACATTACATTCTGTTGTGTGCTTTCAAGAGCTCTTCTATTACTGTCAAAAAATATCTTTAGTAGTATGTGTCTCTTTTGCTGAGTTGGGGATGCTGAGGGAAAGAAAGCATCTTTAAAGCATCTAGGACTGTGATTTGGTATCCCAGTTAATTTTATCACCACGAAATTAAAAATTAGTATCCAGGCCTGTACAGTGTATGTTTTTGGAACAAGTAATTTTTCTCAGGGATTAGGAAGGCATTAAACTGGGTTACATCTCTTAGATTCTCTATTTACATGCAAGTTTCTACCCCAAGAGTATTCCTGAATTATCTTCTTTCTACCCTTGGCATGCATGGTGTTGTTTAAAAACAAACACACAAAAACCTATCACAGAGAATCACTTGATAAAAGCTGTGGTCAAGTGCAAGGTTGTCTTTATAAAACAGCCATATTCACTACTTGTGCAGTGTGATGGAATATATGAAACGTATTGCCATAACATATGTCCATTAAATGCTTAAATGTGTCAAGATGCAGAGCCCTTACCAGACAGAGAGAAGGTTAAGCTCTTTGTCTTGGTAAACCATAAAGCATTCTGCAGTTAGTTTACAGCAGTAGTTTCTTACTTTGTAAATACATTGGTACTGGTTTTCAGAGAGCTTCTTACACAAAAGAATGTAGGAAGCAGAACTTTCATTTTACAAAACCTTTGGAGCTTAAGTCTAAAAATTTGATTCACTATGCTTATCCTTCTCTGTTTACCCTGGCAGCAATACTGTTAACTTGCAGGAGTTTACACATCTTCGTTTTGATACAAAGAAATTACTTACCCTTACTCCCTTTTTCTCGCTATTGTTTAGGAACTCTTTTGAAGTGCAGTAAATGGACTAAATATGGCATGGTCTCCATTTTATTACTGGCCAGCTTGGGACAGTTGTTTTTGGAGCTGATGCCAGAATCCTTGAACATAAATTTTGAAAGTCTGGTATTTGATGAGAGCTTGTGTGTGGGATGCAGATATTCAGCTGTTTTGCTGAAGAACTGAAGTAGCCTTGCAGAGTGTGACATTAAGTCCTCTAGACTGTTTCAGGCACATTTTAAAATGTGAATAAAGTTAGGCTTGTAGTCCTATGAAGAGCTGAATGCCGTTTCATTTGTAAGCTTTGCCTGAAGAATGCCAGCATTCTATAGAAACTGCTTGTTGTGATCTTTTAAATGTAAGTGGCATGTATTTTCCTTAGCATACTATCAGCACACCAGTTGTTCAGTTATTTGTAGGATTTTGTATTGCATGTTTGTTGCACTGAAAAGACATGGGTTGCACGATTGTGGTATAATACTGCTCTTTTGGCCTTAGAAATTTTCTGAAAGTGCATCTCTGCTATTCAAGGCTTTTCATGAAAAAAAAGCTGGTGTATTGAAACATGATTCAGTCTCTCTGGCAATCTAATTATTGAAGTAATCTCCTTCTTTGCAAGTAAATGCCTAGGCTGAGCTAAAATCAGCCTTGGTCTGAAGGGGTACAATCATCCAGGCAGCATAGTTCTTTGATGTAGTAGAATTCATTGTATTTAGAATTCATCATAGCTGTGGCACAATGAATTCTAAATAATGAAATATCAAGCAAATAAATTTCTCTCTATGGGTAAATGCTAGTGTTTAATTTGCTACCATTGGTGAAGAGAGGGATCTCTCACTGTTCATCATGCTAACAGCTGTAATGGAAAAACCCATATGAATTGCATTGTGAAAAGATGTGCCTGGAAAGGCAATGATGCTTCTCTCCAGTCTTGTCTGTGCTCAGAAACTTGACTGCTGCAGCATGGCCCTTATTCCATTCACTCTTTCTTGATGTGCACGTGTGCTTCCTTATAGCCAATTCATAGAACTTTCTTAATATCTTCCTCTCTTTCAAATGCTGGTGCTACTTCTCCTGCCCTGCCCCCCCATGTGTGTGTATGTGTGGGTTTTTTTTTTGTTGTTTTGATGTTTGGTTTTTTTTTTTTAAAGTTGGTTTTAGCCACTGAGTGTATGTCTACTAAAAACAAGACTTCTGTGCTTTTTGGAGTATATGTACATATGTGTTTATATATTTGTTGACATATGTTCGCATGTATATATCTGTAAATGTATACACACACATATATAGAACCATATATATTCCTAAAAATATTGCCTTACTAGCAAACAAAAACTTGTGATGCTTGCTGTACCTCAGTAGGACACACGTAAGTTACATAAAATGTTTTGAACACTTGAGCATCTGGTAAATGAAAAAATAGTCCGTCAAAATGGGCGCAGTCATTTAAAGTTCTGTTGTTCTGAGCAGAAACTAGTGAAATTCAGACCTGTCAAGAAAAGGGAGTTAGAGTTTGGATCAGTTAAGCCTGGGGATCCATTTCTGTTGTTGGGATGTAGCTGATGTGCCTTTTAGGAGCAATGTATGCAATGATCAGTTTGAAGTTCATGTGAGAGGGAAGACGGAGAACCTCCTTTCTGCATCTGAGCACAAAGGAATGCTTTGTTTGCTCCCAGCATCTGCACAGTCAGTGGTCTCATTTTGGAGTGCTTATTTCTATCCATTTTTGTTATCATAATCAGCTTTATTAGATAATGAAGAAGAGAAGGCTGTGACTTAACTCAGTCTAATCCATGCAACTACTGGATTTAGATATGATTAGAATATTTCTGGATGCTGAGGAGGAGTGAAGCAGTCTTTGTGAATCAGATCTCTATGCTCAGAATGTTATAAATCTAAACATCTGAAAAAATGCATGGTTTGTTTCAGTCAGAGAGCTTTGCCTGACTGTATTTAACTAATTGCCTTTGGAGGCTTTAGTCTTTGTTTCCTTTGAGTCTTATAAATATAGCAATATAGCTTTGTGAAGTGTTCTCACTTTATGTATGGAGTTTCTATGCTGTATTTCTGTGTTGCTTATGAATTTGAATGAGATGCTCCTGAAAGACTCAGTCTTGAAGTTGCTGTCCAGGTTAAGTTCACATCTGACTTGAGTGATTTGTTTCCAGAAAAGACTGTAAGAACTGTTGTGTTACACAAGTGCAGAAGACACTGATTTTCTTGTACCTGGAAACTTAAAAAAACCCCAAACAAACAAACAAACCAACCCAACAACAAAAAAAACCAAAAGAACCAATGCATGCATTTACAGTTATCAATATCTTTAATAGAGGTTTTGTGTTTTGGTGATATTTGTGATTTGGTTTTACATGAACCAGTAGCAAAATCATGGAAGTTGTCGTGGAATGAAATCTGTTTTGAATTTCATCTTGCCTCACAGAAATCTAGGTTTAAGCATCTATAAAGTAGATGAGACCTTGTCTGTAATACCAGGGCTTTCTGACAGATTTACCATTTTATTCTTCACTTTTTTGTAGTGATCTTTGTTTTTGCAGGAAATCTCAAAGTAGCTTATAGATTAAACAGATAGTATGTGTATTTTTAGAGCATCTGTTGGCCTTTTGCAAAGTTAAAGCTATTCATACTGATTTAAAATATGGATTCTACTAAACAGACAGGTTTGGTATGTGAAATCACTTAATGAATTTAGCAATTTATCCCCAATGCTGTCATGCAAGAAAATTAAGTTTTTCCTCGTGGGTTAAGAGCAGTCTTCCATTTGCTTTAAGGTTGATAGAGCTTTTAAGTGGTATAGATCATTATCAATGCTAATAGTGTATTTGTGGGAACGTTAATAAATATTGAGAATAAAGAAACTTGATCCTGTAAAGCACTATGAGCAAAGCACTTGGTCCTAACGTACATCTGGGGAAAATAAGTGAACATGGCATGTGTAAGATGGAATAGAAGATGTGTCAGTAAGCCTTATTTTTTTTTCCCCTGGGCAGTGACTAGAGCATGAGGGCTTTTCATTCAGCAGTTGTTGCATTTGAATCTGAAACGAGTATGAGTATTTGCTGACCTCACACCTTGGTAGTTGTATTTTTCCTGTTGGAAAGGAAGCATACAGGCTGCTGTGGAAGCACCAAGAAACAATCATGGCTTTCAACTTCAGTGGTCTGAGGTTACGCCCCAGTTTATCTTCCAGTTAAACCTCTGTGGTATTCTGCAGCTTCCTGATCTTGGAGATTGAATAAGTAAATTTTTCCTGAATTTAAGATACAGGTTAGCTCATGGTAAGCCAAAGGATAGACATTGCATGGAATTAAAGCAAATTTCAGAGTAAAGGAGGAAGTGCATATGGAAAATCAAATAAAAACCAGCTTGTGTCAGATTCTAGCTATTATGCTTTGCATCATAGTTACATTACTGCTCATCTGGCTGCTTTTTAAGTTAAATGCTGTTTCCTGAATCTAAAATTGCTGGTACAATTCATCCTTTCCTGCTCTTAGGAAGAAGGAATTTAAAAGAAATCAAGTGCTTACCTCTTGAAAGTAATGTTTGCAACACTGTATAACCTGAATTTCATAATCAGAAATTACAGGCTGGCCAGTACTAGTTGCCTGTGAGTTTGAAGTCAACCTGCTTTTCTTAAGCATCTGGGACTGCTGATATGACTAAGCTTCAGAGGTTAAGCTGGGAACAATTTGATCTTACTATCTGTGCTATTTAAATGGTAACACTTCTGGCATATGTCAAGCTTTAAAGGTAAGTGTCAAAATATTCAGCCTATGGTGTTTAACCAGACATATGGTATCATGAGCTGATAGAATGCACAAATCTGTTAACACTGCTGTAATTAATCTTTCTGGAATGGATGAAAACTAAATGCATATCTTTTTAGTTTAGTTTTGTTTTGAAGTATGTAAATATTTTTATATATACAGACTTGAGTTTGGCCAGATGTCTTGTAGCAAGGTGGTCTAACGAAAAGGAGGGGACAGTCCACCTACTCTTTTAGTCATATATTTTGTGGTGGTTTTTTTTTTGTTTTAGTTTGCAAGTATGCCTGCCACAGGAAATGTGAACAAAAGGTAAGCATGTTTTTTGGCCTTCCTTCTTGCTGTTGACAGAAGCTGTATGAACTAATTAAGAATAAGATGCCTAGCTGGGGTATTGTTCTTGCCATTAATTAAAAAAAAAAGTCCCAATATAGTTGAAACATTTGCACCAGTGGTTAAGTTTCTCATTCTTCCCAGAGGAGGACATGTTTTAAGTTGAAAACATCAAGTTAAGTGGCTGAAATACAAGCCACACAGTTCTGCCAGAAAAAAAAAAAAAGGTATCTGAGTGAATAAGGTATACATGCACACCTGTATATCAGCTGCCATGCATGTGTGTATACACACACCTATACAAATATATAAAATTTGTACATCAACGGAGATTAAAAGGCAAACTTTTGGCATTGGATTATAAAAAGTATAAGCATATTATTAATTTTCAGTGATTACTGTGTATTCCCCCAGTTCAATTTCATTACTAGATTTTTGTTACTTTAGAAAATCTCTGAGTTCCTTTCACACAAGATGAGGTCAGTAGTTCCATGGTCTCATGTGACTTACTTTTCCCCATTGCTAGATTTGTGTAAATCAGAGACACTTACAGATTCAGTCTAAATATAGCAGTCTCAGAGGGCTTTATTTTGCCAGAAGCACTTTTGTCGGGTAATATTCCCTTCTTTTAACTTAAACTTTTGATTAGTACTTGCTATCTATTAAGACAGTGTATTTTACAGTCTTTTCCGGAGACCACAGATCTAGTCCTAGTATCTGTGTTGTTACCTTGATGTTCGGCTTTATGCAAGTGTTTGTTTGGTTCAGTGCATCCAAGGTGTATAACTAAATTCAAGAGAAGAATATCTGCTTTGTGAAGGACTTGGAGATTTTTCAGGACATTTTGGGAAATTCTAGTAAGTACAAGTGTCAGTTGGCTGAGTGTCTCCCATTTTGAGTAAAAATGGTACATGTGCATTTGAAAATCAGTGTTGTGTGGTATGCTGGGTAAATGCAGAATTCAGGTTTTTTAAAATGAAATAAGATGGTAAAAATACACAGTGGTAATTAAGTTTTTAAGTAAAGTATTACCTTTTAAAGGGTTTCATCACCTATATACATTCAATAATGATTAGTAGTAATACTATAGTAATGGTGGTCTATTGGTAGAAGCAAAACAGTTTAGTAGAAAGATATGCTTCTTGTTAGACCAGATGATGTAATTGATCCCTCTTTGCACAGTAGCTTTGGTTCTCCAAATAGTACTTGCAGTAACGAATTCTACCAGTTGTATAAGAAAGAATCTGGTTTGTTGATAACATTGGTAGCTTGCAGATTTACTTGGGTAAATAGAACTAGAGTTTCCAGAAATGATGATATTTAAATGATTCTGGAGACTGTTGTGATTCTTTAAACTTGTTTTGGAGATGAATAATTTTGTATGTGTGCCTTATGTTTAAAACAGGAAACTCTCACTTCAGCTCTCAGCCATTTGGGTGTTGAGTGTTGAAAAGTGTAGTATATGGAGTGCCAAAAGTATATAGTAGCCTAACATCAAGATACTGGCATGTTTTATGATTTTTGAATAACTGAAATGAAATTATTAGCATTTGTTACAGAATATTAAAAAAAATTATGAAAAGAAGACCAAATTCAATAATCAATTATTTCTTACAAGAGGCTTATTTTCTGATTTTCATAGAATTAGTCAGTCAGCACATGGCTTAAATTCAGAATTTTTCTATGAGTCTCTTTTTTTTTTTTCTGACTACTCTCTAAGGCTCATGGTTTCTGCACCCATCAGTGTATGTAGTTTCAGATAGTTGGTTGTGTTGTGTAAGACCCAGCTGGTACATTGTCCTGGTTTACAGGACAGGTGTCTGCCAAGGAAGGCGGGAACCTCCCTTGGAATGGAAAATGTGACCCCCTCCCCTCTCCTTCCAAATTATTATAACTTTGAAATGGCAGGGCTTT